>LBNU01029392.1:17511-34565 GCA_014162995.1 Artemisia annua
AAAGAGAAGAGGATCTTTAATGAAAGTTTGTTTACATTTACGACGTACTAAATTGATACATTTGAAAAATTTATTGCTATTTACCGACCAAAAAAAAAAAAAAAAACTATAAGTTAACGGTTTTAAATTAAGTAGTGTGCGGGAAATGGACCTACGAGAAGAAAAACTAAAATGAAAAATATAAGCTTAGCATTTCATTTTTGTAAGTTATCTAAAATGTGTGGTTGTGATTTCTTTTTTATCTTTCTCATTATATTTTTTCTTCTCATTTGTTCCTAAACTCTAAGTTTACTTTTCCAAAGTTTAAGCAAAATATAACAACTTACATTAAAGAGGATCTTCTTTCATTTTGGAGAATTTACATGAATTTATAAAAAGAATTCTGGTGTAATACCACGTAACACTAAAAATCTACCTCTTCAAAGGCATCACATCATTATTTTTCACTTTTAAGACACCAACCCATAAATAACTCCTCACCTAATAACAACCAATTAACATTTAACACACACCTTTGGACCCACCCTTTTATTTATTTATTTACTTTCGCATTTTTCACACCAAAAATAGTTTTTCATTCATTAATACAAAGTACACAAATTATTAATTTTCTTTAAAAAAAAATGATACCTTTAATTGTCCAAGTCTAAGCCCACTATTTTAAACGCCCACTATTTCTTTTAGAAGTCAATGCTAGGGGCCACAAAAAGCAAATTATTCCACAAAACACTCACAAAGTGATGTGTCAAAGGATGATTGGTGTGTTTTATGGTAAGTTTTCTCTCCTCTTCTCCAATGATTAAACCAAATCATCCTTTGACACATCACTTTGTGGATGTTTTGTGAATATTTCTTTGTGGCCCTAAGCATTACTCTTTTACTCACTTAACACTATTTTAGCTCACTTACATTTGATTTTAAAATAATATACTCCTCTGTCTAAAAATATTTCCCCTCGACAAAAAAACACACAAATTAAAAAAAAATGCATTCTATTACTGCGTTGACTCTTTGTAAAAACCAACTAAAGATACAGTTTTACCCCTTTGATTATTTAATTAATGATTTTATTTAACTTTGTAAATAACTTTTGATTAAGGGTAGTAAGTAGGATCAAATAAGAAGATTACTTAAATAAGAAGGAATAGAAGAAATATAACGCCAAATCCGAGATGTACCGACACTAAATTAGATGCATCCCTATAATCTTAGATGCATTAATAACGCACCATAAGTGCTGTTTCTAGCTTTTTTAATCAGATGCATATATATATACCGTATACTATATAGTATATTATAATATCAGTATATATATATATATATATACATATATATATATATATATATATATATACATATATATATGTTAGATGCATTTCATGATTTCTCTTGTTTTTTGTTCCTCTGCATGCGCCGAAATCATGAAAATCAATTTGCACCATCTATACATCAAATTAACTTTCGAAACTCAAGATGTTGCATCTATATGAATAAAAATACATCTAATGCAAGTCGTTGCATCTCAAATGCGTGATTTTGGTCACTTCTCACCACTTCTTATTTTAATTTACTTCTCACTGGATCCTTACTCAAGGGTAGTAAGGTAAACTTAAACTATTTAAACTTCTATATTTAGGCATGGACAATTAATTTGGGACAACCAAAAAGGAAAGATTGACAATAATATTAGGACCGATGGAGTATACGTACTATATATTAAAGCTTCATCTACTACATCCCACTCACTCACACAGTTCACACACTAAATACGCACATTTCGCGCGCGTGCACACACACACACCCATTTAAATAGGAGAAAAAAATGTTTCAACATGCGTTGGTGGGTTGATGCCAACCCAACCCCGTTGATTTTGTGGGTATGCCGGTATGGTAACGCCGGCAATGTCGGTGCCATCTAAGCTCAACGCCGAGCTTGGCGTTACCCTACCCAATGCTTTAAGTTAGTTAGCTTTCTTTTTGGAGGAAAATTATTCAAGTTACAAAATTTTTGTAAGTTACATCAAATCCTATCGAGAAGGAAGTGAATACAATGTTGGCAAGATAAATATCGGGTTATACACAAATATTTTACCAAACTTTGTGAAAAAAGAAAAAAAAACTATTTAATTAAATTACTCAACTTTCATTTTGTTTATCTAAGTTACTCAACCTTTATAACCGGTTACATATGTTACCGACCTTGTGTTAACCAATTGTTATTGGTGAAGTCTCCAAAGTGGCAAAAAAATATTTGTTAATTTTAATCTCCTTAACTAAAGTTTTTATGATCCTTGTATATTCTTTAATACACCCACCTAAAACACATAAAAACTTAAATCGGCTCTCAGTCTTCTCTTCTTTGAACCTTCTCTCTAGGCTAATCATACACTTCTAAAATTCATGTAAATGAGTTTGATTTAGGTCTCTTCTTTGAACTTTCTCTCTAGACTAAAATCATACACTTCTAAAATTCATGTAAATGAGTTTGATTTAGGGTTGTCATCTTGCCAAAAAGGTAATTTTGCTTGTTTAATTATTACGGAGTACTAAATTTCTTTGCTTTTAATCGTGATTTAGGTTTCCTATTTTATTTTTATTTTTTTTGGTTGTAAAATTGGGGTTATTGTGAAATGTACATTTTTTTAGTGTTTGGTCTTGTTGATTGCATGTGCATGTCATTCATCCATTTTTTAGATAAAATATTATCATGGTGGTGTGCTTATAAGAGATTCTCTTTCTTATGACTTTGAAATACTTTTTTGAAATTGAAAATGTTGAACGTCTTTCAATAGACTTATCTAGTTTTGTGAAATTTTCAATGTTGCAAAAATCGTGAATCGGTAGTCGGGCGGTCGACCACCCTACAGCAATTAACTGGTCAAGGCGGGATTAATCGGTGATTAATCGGATTGGCACTTCTTGCAAGTTTTGGGTATTTTTGGAGAGTAAACTAAAGATTTTAACTGATTCGAAACTTACTATATTTCCAAACCTCAATAAAAGGCTCCAATTCTGATTATTAGGCTCATTGTGCGTTATAAATAAAATAAACGATCCCCAAATTAAGTAGAATGCCTAAATTTTTATTTTTTTAAAGTTGACCGATTCGGCCGATTTTTGGCCGATTCAGCCGATTTTTGACCGATTCGGCCGATTTTTGACCGATTAGTGGCCGATTTTTTGCCTTGGCCGATTTTTCCACCGATTTTCAAAAATCAACAAGGTGTATGGCCGATTACCGATTAATCGGCCAGTTCGGCCGATTTTTGCAACATTGGAAATTTTGGAAACTAAATGCACTAGTATTGTCAAGTCAAAATTTTAGTTTGTTCTTGGTTTAGTCTTACAAAAATCATCATTAACACAACTATCAAACCTAATTCAGTTTTACAAAATACAACATCACCAGAACCTAAACTAACTAAGAAGATGCATGACCACAATCTATAGATTCAACATCTTATTGTAGAAGGTACTTCGTGACTCTGTGTTTTGATTGTTCAATTAAAAAATCTCATCTTGCAAATTCATTAAATTGAAATGGAGCTCATAAACCCTTGTTTGATGCAGTTTTGTAATGTCGCATCAACCCATTTGAAAAAGTTGCTCAACCAAGAAATCTGCTTCGAGTGTAGTTTTATGTCCAAGATGTTCAACACTGCGCTACTTCACCATAACCACAAAGTATAAACATTAATTTGAGGGTATCAAGTGTGCTAAATTAAATTAGGTTAATTAAGTTTGGGGTAAAAGGGTTTTGGAACCCTAATTTCAACTGGGGGAGAAGAATAATGAAGTTAGGTGTGTGTGAAACTTGGGTTTTATACAACAGCTAACTAAGGTGAATGTTTTTACGTTTAAAAGCAATTTTTTTAGTCTACATCGACATGAGATACGAGATGCCAACCGGTAACTCATCAGCGGAGCAACTTGAAAGATGTTTATCCAAGAGCTCGGTTGCCCATTTAATAAACAAGCAATATAGTAAGTTACACGAATAAAATAAAAATTCAATAACCTAAATAAATTTTTTTTGACAAAGTTTGATGATATCTTTGTATATGCCTAACAAGTCATTTTGCCCACGCGTTTCTGCGGGATATTCATATTGCGATATTTAACTGACACATCTTTGTATTTTGTTTCACCTTTGATTTGCTACCTTGTTTTTTTCTTTTCTTTTCTGTAATGGTAAAGTTAGATCATGAAGGTTCTATTAGTACTGTATTTGGTATAAGATTGTATGATCTTGTGTACACTTGTATGGATGAGCTTGGATAGTACATGTATTATATTTCCAATGAGTCAAAGCCCACATAATACAAATTGGGTTTACACTTGTATGGTTCTCTTTCCATCGTACAAAGATTAGGTGATTTAAAAATGGTTAATGACAGTTGGGTTTGTATTACGGTGTGTATTACGAAGAAACTAAAGTGAACAGTAAAAGACCCAACTCCCTTTGACCAATGGGAAACTGCCACAGGATCCATAAAATCAATGTTAAGCCTCTAATTGCATTTTATACTCATCCGAACACCAATAAGGAGAAGGTTTAGATTGAAACTTTAACATTTTCATAATTGTGGGTGGCAATTTTCATCTATATAATATATTATAATAAATACCTATATGTAATGCTCATCTCCATTTTAACAACCTTTGGAGAAGATGAAACTAATTACATGAAGAGTAAAATACATTGTTCGTCGTTTTACTTGTATAAAAAATACACGTTGAGTCCCAAATTCAAAATAAATACGCCGAAGATCCCAATTGTGCATTTTTTGCATCACCCGATGTCCTTTTGACTAACGAATGTCAGAAAATATATGTTAATTCCCCCATGTGCCTTGCACATGATGGTATTTTGGTCATTTCATCGCGTTATGTCAATTATTTTGGTACAAGGGACGAATGGTGTAATTTACTTCTTAAACTAACACCATCACCTTATCCACCCTCTTTCTTCTTCATCTCCACTCACCACTACCAATCATTACAACCATCCACCACCACCCACCACCATTTACAACCATCCACCACCATGACATCATTAATCATGATCCATGTAGATACGTTCTTTTATGCGATCATGCTAGACATATATTCCACAAATTCAGATCAGGTGGTGCATTTGCTTATCTAACATGTTTTCATCCACTAGTAACTCTAATCAACATGTTTATCTCTTTTCTAAATGAAATTTAACGGGTAAATTATATTTATTTGCTAATTATTTGTGTTGTGGCGAGTAGTTCAATAATGGTGTGAACTTCATGGTGTTTGCTTTCCTTGGTGGAGTATCAATATTAGTTTGTTTTGATGTTGGCATTGTCTCTCTTGGATTTGGCCTTTCAGTTGTGCCTCGACAAGTGAAACCGTGGACAAGCTTAATTCTGATGTACGAGTTGATCTTTACAATATTATTTCTAATGTTTGGATGTTACTTTCACATGATTTACAAATGGGGGAAGATGGTTGCTAATCAAACAAGAAATCCTCATCCAGGAGCTTCAGATTATGATTCTGAAAAAGGTTTTTCCTAATAGCTTGTGAAAAAAGATTCAGACTTTGATGTCCATAATCATTTTTCTAATGGTCTTAAATATGTGTTTAGCTATTCATGTCATCAAAGGGTATCTTGTGATGTCGCTCCATGATACTAGGGTTAGGATGGCATTATTGGTTGTTACTACACCCTTAGCTCCCGATATTTTTGGGATTACAACTTTTTTTAAGGTATATATTAAACTCTCATTTAGGTTTTCACTTTTTGTGTTGAAACTTAATGGTTACTATTGTTATTTGGCATTGATAAATTAAGTATGATGGTTGCATGTAGTTTAATGTTGGCATCATTTATGACATATCCCTCGGTACACCTAGCCACTTGATCAGTCATACAAGGCCTTGAAGCTAGAGATACATAAAGATCAAGGAACATACGTGCCTTATGTTGCTAATCAGATCTCAAATCAATAGTGTAAGTTAATATTTTGTTTTATGTGTTCATCATTCTTCAGTAAGTGTCAATATTCGGATAGATTACTTAATCAAACATTGCTAATCAGATCTCAAATCAATAGTGTAAATTAATATTTTGTTTTATGTGTTCATCATTCTTCAGTAAGTGTCACTATTCGGATAGATTACTTAATCAAACATTGTCATGGTTGCAGGAGATCTAAACTTTATATGTTACATGAAGTATGCCTCAAAGCACATACTCATTGGATGACTGATGTGAGCATTTATAATAAAGATACATCCACGACAACAAACATCTGTTTCTTATGTTGCAAGTCAAATTCTTTCTCTAAGCTGACAATGCAAGTTATATAGTTGTAGATCTTCTTGTGTAATTTGGTTTCAAGAGTCCATGTTTCCTTGGAAATAAATTTACTAATTGACTAGTCATAATGTATTATAGTCATTGTTTCGTGTTGAATATGAAAGTAATTTTTCTAAGCAAAGACTTACATACCTATTATAAAACATTCGTCTCAAAGTAAAAATGTTATTTTATAAAAAATTTGATATTTGATGACGTAGGTTTTAATCGGATAATTAATCGTCAGAGTTTAATAACGCTTTGATTCTCAATTATTAACTTGTAAACTTTGACTTTGTAGATGTTGAGTATACGCGAGTTTTTGAAGAAATTGGCTGAACGAAAGAAGTGTGATTAATACGGACTAAATTTGTGAAGATTTTATTTATTTATTTATTTATTTAGCGTGTGTTCATATTTTTCATGATAAAAATGGTGTATGCTTCTTTTGTACGTTTCTGGTTTTCTGTGTTTGTGAAATATTTGTACACGATGATATTTTAGGTGCCACACTTCCATTCTGATCAAACTAAAAAAGAAATATTGACTATAAATTAACGATGTCATGAATTTGATTAATGGATTCGATTGGGATTTTGTGCTCTTGTTTGTGTTAATGGTGGTGGTTGGTTGTAATGGCGGTGGGTTGTGGTGGATGGTTGTAATGATTGGTGCTGGTGACTGGAGATGATGAAGAAAGAGGGTAGATGACGTGACGATGTCAATTTTATGAGTAAATTACACCGTTTGTCCCTTGTACCAAAATAATTAATATAGCGCTATCAAATGATCAAAATACCATCATGTACAAGGCATATAGGGGAGTTAACAGATATTGACTGACGCCCGTTAGTCAAATGGACCTTGGGTGATGCAAAAAATGCACAATTGAGAAATTGAGTGTACAATATTTATTTTGAATTTGAAACTCAACGTGTATTTTTTATACAAGTAAAAGACGAACGGTGTGTTTTACTCTTACATGAAAGATTGCACATATGATCGTTCAAGTATCCATCGTTAAAATTTTCGGTGAAATGACTATTATGTTGTTGGACTAATGTCTTTGTATCTAACTAGATTTATATATAAAGTAGTTCAATTCTAGTCTTTATTTATTTTCTTTTTTTTATTAACTTTTTTAAACATAGTTCAAATCTATTTTACTTTATGAAAAATCTCACTGAGTAGCCAGCCCTCTTGATTTTATAAGTAAGACGATGAAAAAACACTAATTACTATTATGGTTTCTGCAAATAAAGTAGTTGAATTAGTAAAAATTATTTGAGTCAGCGAATTCCGATAAAATCTCACTAACTCAGTACTCTCCTATGACAAACATGAAAAGATACTTTGTTATTTCAAGTATCTATGATATTAGAGGAAAACTTTTAAAGGCAAACGGCGAGATAAAATATTATAGTAAAACTTATATAAATTAATACTCGATAAATTAATAACCTCGATAAAGTTAATAATTTATTTGATCCTAACTTAGAACCAATGCAAATTTGGACACCAATCGATACGATAATAATATAATAATTTTTTTGAAACCTCAGTGTATATATATTGGTTCCAACGATATTATAAATTAATAATTACTAAAAAATTCCACAATTTCTTCAATGCCATCAACCTCGTAACATTCATTAGTATACATTAATTAATTTCTTCAATGCATGAAATTCATAAAATGTTAATTGAAATTTGTTTTTCTAATTTATTTTTCAACTATAACTAGTATACATTTAACTAATATATTAGACTTGAAAATTTAAAGGTAGTACATAAAACATCTTTAAATTAATAAATTATTAATTTATCGATATAATAATATCTTGTTAAATAATAAAATATTTCGATCTTAACATTATTACTCCTTAATTTATAGTATAAGTTTTACTGTATGCAGGAAAATAGAAAACAAGTACAAGATTATGTATAAAAATGTAAACAATTGTCAATACTATTCATTAAAATATGTGCTAACTCTTCGTAAAAATAGATCAAGTGAATTGAAGATGTAATTAACCATTCAACACTTGACACAACATTAAACACCTCATGTGATATTTTCATATCTCACCTTATACTATATCTCGCAGTGTAAATAATATCTTTTTCATTAATTGTGAAATCCCGTTAAAGAGCATTTACTCACGTTTTGAGCTCGAAACTTGTTGAATTCACACTGACTTCACAAACTTTGCCATTGATTAAGGGTGCGTTTGATATACTGCCATGAATCACAATCGGTATCAGTTTCGGTATAAGATGGGTCCCTCACCTATGATAGATTCATATCTCGCCTCTTGAACTCCAATGAAGTATTGACAATATCCATATTTCATTCCCATATAATGTGTGCCCCTCATCTTAACCAAACACTTAGAATCATTACTACTATGATTCTCTCATTCCTATAAAGGATACCAACCGCACCCTAAGATTGTTATAGTTTACTATTATCCAGAACATTTCTTGAAATTCTTTGTTTAACTTCTAATAATAACTAAACATTTACTTATCGTGTCATTTGCTTTATTTTTCGATAGTATATGCGTTCAAATATTAAAGTTAAATTATTTCAAAATTATCGGTGACATACAAAGTTTAAAAAAGTGAAGCCACTATATTTTTTAATCAATTAAATAAAATTTCTACTAACTAAACTCTTTTTTATTGGTTGAAATAAAGATTAAACAATTATTTTGTGACGTCTTAAAATGAAAATGTGTACTATAATTTTAAGACCATAATCTATCTAGTCCAATCAATTTATGTTTGGCTCATGCAATGGCGCGATGCTTTTAGTATCCGTGACAATCTTTTGGAGAAAATGATACTTATATAGAGGTTCGAAACTACCTTTAGCATAGTTGAAGATTTTTGATAAGACATTTGAAAGAAACAATGAATTGGTATCTTAAAAAAGTAACTATGATCAATTGAGAACGTACCTAACTACCCTATCACAATCTTCATTTGTCTACTTTTTATGTTAAACCATAAGCCACAAATCATAATTTCAAGAAAAAACCAAAAAGGTTAGAGGACCAAACTTTTTTAAGTTAAACCATAAGCCACAAATCACAATTTCAAGAAAAGACAAAAAAGTTAAAGGACCAAACTTTTAAATAAAGGTCAAAGTCAAGAGTGCCACAAGCACACAAATAGAAGAGTAGAAGACAAAGCCAGGTTGGTTTGTGCAAGCTCTTATCCACACATAAAATAAAGCAGCCTCTAGCTTGTTCCACCAAATCCCTTTCCACGTGGCCTCATTTGGTTGGTTCTTGGGTTTTGCTCTTCTCACGGACTGTCACATTATGTTGTTAAAGGTCATGTTAATTTTTAAGAGAAAGAACTCATTTTAAAGAAGATGATATAAGTTTGATTTACAAGTTAAATCATATTGATCGCGAGTGAAAAGCAATGTTACATGTTTACAATTTGTACCAACAAATTAATGTCTTTTTTAGAAAAAAATCAAAGTAAAAGTTATCAGGTTCATTTGATTAATTTAAACACATATATATTTACATATGACTAGTAGGGTATTCGCGTATTGTAAACAAAAGTTTTAGCGAGTGATATTTTTTAATCACATGTTTTTCGTGAAATGAACTTTTGTATGATAAGAATTTTAAGAAATAATTTTATCACACTATTTCATATTAAAATGTCAAGAACCTATGCATCACGATGCAATGACGATACCAAAACGGTAGTCAGTAGTATTACGAGCTTGTGATTATTGACAGTAAAAGGTACTTGTTAATCAGTAGATGTTGTGTAATATTCGTCACAATATTATATAACGTGTAAACATAGAGAATATTCGTACTTTATAGTTTACGCATTTTCATACTTTATAAATCATAATCTTCGTTCTTTGACGTGTAGAATTCTTTCAATCGAATTTATCGCAAAATATTAGAATTTCACAAAACTTGTACTAAAATACATACATAAATAATAAATATTTTTTTATTATGCAAATTTTAAAAATTTTAAATGTCTATAACCAAACAAAAATTTGACATTAAACTTACATTAATGAATGCTTTAAATAATTACTAGACGATTACCCGTGCATAGCAACGAGATTTTAGGTGCAAACAAATTTAGTTGCAATATTGTGGTAGTGTTTCATGTTACGTGAATTTTGAGAAGAAACATAAATATTAATATGCTCCACTATTAATCTTAATCACTTTCACTTTCATTAATTAAACTGTAAATTTTTTTCTGCCCAAATACCAAAATTTGATTCTCAACAATTGTTGCTGGCATATCTTCATCATTATCTGAGATGACAATAGCATCATCCAGTTCCAATTTAAGAAATCGGGGTTAAAAAACTGATTGGGAGTGGGATCGGGAGCGGGAATGAGAGCAGGATGAAGTTGTATATAAACAAAAAAAAGTAGTGCGCAAGTAAGTGTTATATAAACGACAATGAACTAAAACAGTGAAACAACAAACGATAAATAAAAGATCACAGTGTACTAACATCAACACTTTTTTGATTATTCATTTCCTCAACTTAACTATGAATTACCATAAAAATAAGCAAAAGGTTATGTTGTTTATATAGTAGAGATTAGGATGATTATTTTGAAACTATTTGTTATAATATATTTTTTAAAAACAATAATAGAAAAGAATGGAACTGTGTATGCATATTTGTAAATTAGAAAGAAGCATGTAACACATATTTGTAAAACCGTGTTTTTATAAGTTTCAATTTTTAATTCTCTGCCATTGTTAAACTGTGTGTTTTTGTAAGTTTTCATTTCTTAGTTAACATTGTTTTTGTCAATTGACAATTTAAAGTTGCATTTAAGATAAAAGTTTAAAAAGTATTAAGGGGTAGTTTAAAAAGTAGAGATGTGTAAAAGAATTATTGTTTAATGTATTATACATAACATTAATCATTTGTTCATATTGCATATTATACTATATACTAATAGGTAAAGATGATGTGACATTAACCATATTGCAATTATTTGTAGTTAACCATTGAACTTGCTTGCTATTGGTTTTATTTGGTCATTAAAGGGTTGATTAGGCAATTTTATGGACCCAACAGTAATGGGGTGTGGGCTTGGCAGCAGCCCATTGGCTGAGAAACTTTGGAAGTTACACTGTTCACCTTAAAGTCCTTAATGACCCTGGTAATATACCAAACCTGGTAAAAAAATTCAAAGGCAGCACCTGTAAATCTACAGTTGCCGGTATAATATTACTCCCTCTCCCACTCACAAATTCTAGATCCATCCATAATAGAAAAATCACAAACGCAAACAGAAAACACACACACCCTTCCTCCTCTCTCTCTCAGTCTTCTTCGTCTAAAAAAATTGATAACAAAAGCTGATGAAGAATTTCAAAGGTAAAAAAAGAGGGGAAAACGCAGTTGATCTTAGTCCGGTATTCGACATGCAGAAAATGTTAGTTTCCAAGACGTAGATGAAAAAATACGAATACTGCAACAAGGAAATCATAAATCACAGGTTTGATGTTAGTTAGATAACATATTTATTGTTTATGTGATTCATAAGGAATTAGGATTTCGTGTTAATTTAGGGATTTTTCTGAAGTGGTTCATAAGAATTAGGGTTTCTTTAAATTTTAGGGTTCGTATGAAATTAGGGGTGGTTGGGATTGGGATTTCGTCTGTGATTATTTAATTATTGGGGTTTGGTTTAATCTTCTCACCTATTATAATTATGGGGGTTGGGATTGGGGTTTGTTTTTGTTGATATTTTTATGTAGGAGGAGGAGGGACAATGGGGATTAGGGTTTACTTGAAAACCTAGCTTTCGCATTAAGCCATTGGTAAGATTTTAATTCAGTTTTTTTTTTTTTTTTTTTTTTTTTTTTTTTTTTTTTTTTTTTTGTCTAAGATTTTGATTTTTCGTTTTAACTGTGTGTTTGTTGTGGATATGCAGAAATACTTAACCAGGTTGTCTACACTTGAGCGCAACCTGAACACCCTCAGTGAGTTGGCAAAAAATGGAGGTGTTTAGAACTGTGTTTTAACTGTGTGTTTTCTTTTCCATATACTCAGTCTAATCAGCTACGACAAAGCTCATTTGTTGTTATGGACTTGGAAAAGGTGATGTTATTTGGCTCTTTGCTTCAATTTGTTTGTATGATATATTATAGGTGGTAAGTTGGTGTTGTGGTGTTTCTGTAAACCTTTATTATTTGCTCCCTGTTCAATAACTAAAAAAGAATCGGGATAGCCATTGTTAATATAGAGAGATCTTAGTTTCGTATGTAAAGTGTCACTCAATTAAGTTTTTCATTCACCACGAAATATGTTTAATAGCTATAAAAGTAATTTCTTTAAATTATATAAAAAAAACTGTTCACTTTTGCATATAAAACAAAGGTTGTGGTCGGATGTTAGTGGTGAGTTTGTAACCTGCCTAATGCGTTAACAATTCATGTTTGATCGCGTTACGTGGACCTACGAGTTTTAAATACAAGGGCACTAAAAGAAGTATGGAATATAGAAGATATACCAGTTGATAGAGAAGACAGAGTGAACAAAAACAATGGAAAGAGCAGCAGTTAAGCGAGGACCTTTTCCCTGAAGAAAACTTTCTTGGAATGTGTAACCAAGAGCTTCTTGCTCAAGGTAGCGAGCTTCTCAAACGCACACATAATGGTATATATCAGACTTTATTCTCATTTAAGATCTTCCACTCACAAATGTTCAAAATAAATCTAACCATGGGGAACTCAATGTAGGTGACCTATACTGGAAGATTGATATGAACTACCAGAGTATTCTGCATATCCATGTGAAGGTTGTCGTGCTGTTCTTAGAGGTAGTTTTTTATTATACCTGTTTTAGTCAATCGATGTGAAAATAGATTAATATTTATGTGTTTATGGCTGCAGGTATCTACATATGACTTCTGTTATTCAAATTAAGTAGCTTTTAGTTTTAGTTATAAGTTACGCGTCTTTGATTTTCGTTACAAAACATGAATCCATAGGTGATACTGAAAATCTAGGACTATGCACAATTAATAAGCATTCGTATGACATTTTATGTTTAGCAAATTAATAAGCTACCTAACCTACCTATGTTGACACCTCTACATTTGCTAGCATGACTAAATATGAAAACATGTATGTTCCGTGTTTTCAAAATCATGTGTTGTTCATTTATTTGCCAGCCCCTTTTGAGATTAGAATTGCTAAATGCCTAAATTAATGAAAGTCTCATTACTTTTGGTAGATTAAACTACAAAGTGGTACAGCGGATGCAATTGCATAAAGAAGTTGATTGACAAAGGGTTCGTTATAAAATGAAGGCGGCCCGCAAAGTAAGCGCATTCTGATTTACTTACTATTTTTTAACAAAAAGCTTTAAAAGAAACATGTCAAATGGTCGGTATAATAAGGGGAAATTTATCATTTGGAAAAAAAAGGCAACAACTTCTTCTTATTTAGGTGCAACTTAAGAAACAAATCAGGTTGCGCTCAAGTGTAGACAACCTGGTATATGGAATTTGTTTCGCCAACTCACTGAGGGTGTTCAGTTATTTGGTTTAGTACCATCGATGGATGTACATAATAGTTCCTTATTAAGAGACACACAGACATACTTGACTGGCCTCATAAATACAGTACATCAGATACTATTTTTAATTTAAATGTGTGGAAGAGACACTGTCAGTACGTCTGCTGCATGCAATTTTAAATCCAAGAAATCGTTTGCATACGATGCACACTTAGAATACTTTAAAATCAAATTTTAAAATCTTTATTATTGTTTTTTCTTATTCAGGTTGTTGCCACCAACGGTCGGGAGGCTAACATTGTCTGAAATTATAGTCTAAAGTTATGATTGTGTGAAAGGCTAAGCTGACGATGGAAAAATGGACATGTCCGAATTCTAGCATGATCTTATCAGAGAGTAAATACTAAAATCCTTGACTCCCATCTTTTGTATAACGATTTTTTTGGCAGTATACAGCTTTGAAGATATTCACGACTCAATGTTAAGTATAATGTCTCTGTTGCTACAGCTAACTCCTTAAAAAAAAGGTACTTTTCGTAACACGACGTTGTAAAATCNTTTTCTTACGTTTTTATCTGCTTTTCTTACTTTTTTTTGTTTTCAGACATTTTTTTTCTGTTTTTCTTATGTTTTTTCCGTTTTCATACGTTTTTGTTTGTTTTACACGTTTTCACACATTTTTATACACTTTTTATACACGTTTTTATACACATTTTTGATGGTTCTTCATATTGAAGGTACAATTATTGGACTAGACTCGGATAGTGGCGGTTCACATTGAAACGCCACCCACAGATACTCGCATGTTGAAGGTTACTTATTCGAACACATTCGGGTCATATAAGAATGTGATCTTCACGGTTTGGGGTGTCGGTGGCCAAGAAAAGCTTCAGCCATTGTGGAGGCATTACGACATAAATGGACTGGAAAGGACAACTCAAATTTTTATGCGTTTAGCATCTGCAATTTTGCATTTCAACAAGTTTAGTGCGTTACTCTTTTTTGAATATAGTTGAAAAAAAAATCCTAAACAGCGAGATAAATTATCTCTTCTTGCTGTTGTGATGTAACATTAATCTTTGAAATATGTAATGTTATACCTAAATTATTATGCCCAGAATTACGTTGTTAACTAGCCACGAATAATTCAACATGATCATATTGATCAACATTCATAATAAATTGTAGAACATTTATTTAATAAGTTAGCATTTTGAACTTATAAAACTAGCCTCTCTTCATGTAAAACACCACACAAACACACTTCAGTTTGCAAAAAAGTGTGGTTTCCAAAACACCTGGAAATGACGAAATGTACATGAAAAAACCACTACTCTTTTTCCTGTGTTCATGGATAGGCCATTGCTGCCAAAACTTTGTAGTCTATATTCACGCTGAAATTTAAGCTTCCTTCAAAGTTAGCCTTATCGAGTAACTGACTAGCACTCATGTCATTTTGATGGTTGTATTTCAATGTGATTAAACCCTAAAGATAAACATAGCAATCAAACGGCCACACCGCAACATCGCGCGGGCTAATTTGCTCGTTAATTTATATTCCTTAAAAATAAGTCATTTAGTGGAGGAAAATGGCTTCCTCCAATACATGTACTATAGATTAATTTAAGGAAAAAAATCAAAATGACAATATTTTATGTTGGGATGTAAAAATCTATTAGGCGAGAACCCTTTGATCTGCCTTTGATTGTTGATTGTTGGTTTGGCTTTGACAAAGCATGTCGGACTAGGAAATAACTTATGATCTTAACTATTGTTGAACTATAACAATTTTGAAGCAAAGCCGAAACTAAAATCTAATTACCGTCTTTTCACAATGAAACAATTTCAAACTATAGCAATAATTGAGCTTCAACAATTCTTTTAACCAAAAAAAAACAACAACAAAAATTACCCCAACTCAAACTATATTAACCATGTGATAGATGTGATATTTTGGTTTAGCTGGATCGACACAACTGAAAATAAAAATAAAAGATAAGATGAACCGTTGTGGGTCTTACATGATGGACACATCTTGGTAAAAATTCACGAAATTGTTCAATGAATAAAATTGTAATGTAAGGTGACAAAATGACCGTGACTCTAAGAATAATCGTAATAAGGCCCTCTTACACGAGTGAAGGGAACATGACGACGCGTCATCAATGTTATAAGGGTGTCTAGAGAACGTGTGATGAGGGCGCGATTAGGTTGATGCGATCAATGATGGTGAAAATATATGCTGGCATGACATTGACATACCACACGACAACACACCCACCACAGTAGATGTGAGATCAACATTGATAACAGATTTTCTAAAAATCAAATGGGTAAATCTTGGCCATTCTGTTTTTTATCAAAAAAAAACCCCTCCAATTTCCATTTTTTTTCTTCTGAAAATTAAATATCTTGCACACAGTAAATCGTCAAGCGATGAAAAATACACAATCGCGGTAGAATTTGTTTTTATAAATTAGTAGACGGGCACTTAGATATAATTTTGACGAATTTTTTTTCGAGCTTTAATTTTTAGTGTTGAAATTTTCGCCCCTAAAAGTCAAATGTAATTTGTAAAACCACTTGTGGTTTCTTATTTTAAAAATCCCTGCGGTTTCACACATCACATGTGGTTTCACAACTCACATGTGATTTCACAAATCACATGTGATTTTTAAAATAACAAATCAACTGTGATTTTACAAATCAATGTGATTTTTCAGGGTGAAAATTTTAACACTCACAGGAAAACTCAAAAAATTCGTTGAAAATATATAAAAATACCCCTTTATATAAAGTTAATTTAATTCTCGTCACGATCGTATGATTCATTTCATATAACGGTTAACGGTTTGTGAGATGTCAAATGAAAAAAAAATGAAAATGAAAATGAGTTTTTTTTTTCTTTTTTTTTAATCAAAAATAAATAAATGACAATAATTATCCATTAAATTTAAAGTTTTTGATGTATGTTAACCTTTTCTCCTGTAGAGTATTTTATTAGGAGGATTGTTACAACCACATAATTTTTATAAAATTAATTTCACAATGATCTTGTTAATACAAATATCGCCTAAAAACGTTATTTATATTTTACGATCTTTGCTAAGTTTTGTTAATGACAAAGTACAAACTTTAGCTTATAAGTAATTCATCACTTTAGTTTTAAGTCTT
>LBNU01029395.1:3178-15816 GCA_014162995.1 Artemisia annua
AACTATGAGACAATAAACCACTTGGGACCACTCACACTATTTTATCCAGACAAAGTGGCCAAATCCAACTAGACAAAATGCTAAAAATGAGCACTCCCTAGAAGGACAAGACCAATTGATGGATAGAACATATACTACTTATACAATTATAAAGGACCACACTAATTTGAGAACCAATACAATATACCCCATATGAGCACTAACTGATACTGTGGTGATGCAGCATATTGTATCTGTCTTAACTTCAGCCTGCATAAACGAAACAAGCTGCACACTCTTACTTGTTTGACTTGGCTTTAGACTGCACCAACGAAACCTGGACCTTCCATATTTCAGCCCATCACATAAAAACAAACACCACTGTACTCCTGCACTCTCTGTTTGGTGCCATAACTGTAACATGTTTTAAATTTACAGCCTACACTTCTACCCAAACACCCAATAAACCATTTGCACTAATGCAAAACACACTAATAAACATCAGCAACTCCTACTGCACTTTGCCAAACACCCTAATAAAACCTGCTACTATTACTGGGCTTGTGCCAAACACCCGAATAAACACCTTTACTTCTGCACATCCACTCCATCACAGAAGCAATAAAATAAACTGGACATATTCACTAATATGATGTTCTCTACTCACCGTCTTCTACCAAACCAGCCACCTGCCTGCACTTACAGCTTCACTCATTGATGCCGACATTTAATTGGATCTTGGAACCACTGCTGCCACTCAATTACATTTTTATTTTTTGACCTTCTAACAATCCACTCATAGCTCTTTAATTGAAACATTACATAAATAAATAGTAACATTATTACTTCTATGGTCATGTTTCAATGCAATAAAACCAACAATGAAACTATATTCTAGCTAGATGGATATTAGTACGCTATACCTAAGAATCTAAGATGTTAATAACATGGTTGTTAAAATCTCGATCCTAATCTTATGATCTTATGGATTTACGATATTATAAAGCAAAAATAATCTGAATCCTACATAGGATCTTAGCAAGCTTATGATCTTATAAGTATAAGACGAGATATGTTGATTAATTGAATTGATTGAACAATGAGAGAATTCATATGACTCAATATTTATAGCTAACACTTGGGCTTATACCAATCCTAATCTAATACAAATACTAATATAGTTCTCACTCTAATACAAATCCACTAGCAGCCCCCCGCAGTTGGAAAAGGAGTAGAACGAACACTCGAATTGTCTTGAAACTCACAAACAAAGCAAGCACTATTTGTTGAAGAACTTGTAGATTCACCAATAGTGTGCTTTAAGACATCAAAATACTCAAACTGTCTCGAAACTCGGCAAACAAAGCAGGCGATACATGTAGAAGAGCTTGTAGATTCACTAATGATGTATTTTAGGACATCAAAATTTTTAAAGTTATTTTAAAGAAGTAACACAATGCGGCATACTGAAGAATTAACACTAATGGTCGAGCTTCGGTTGACTTTATGTGTAAGGAAAAAAAAAGTGGAGAATTTTAAAGAAACAAAAGTAGTCGAGCTCTAGTAGACTAAAGTTGTAAACAAAGAAAAAACGTGGAGACAGTCGAGTTTTAGTCAATTTAGTGGAGAAAAGGCTTTGGGAATAAGTTTTAAATCGAATACCAAATAAACTCATACAAATACCAGAAAACCAAAATGTCGTCTTCATACTTTCCAAAAATCTCAAATTATGTTTCTTGAAATCACCCTAAGACAAAAACCTAATATCAAAACAAAACCTCATATGAAAAGTAACTCTGAAGACAAATAAACTAATTTTCGAATAGCAAATGATGTCAAACTGTAGCCGAACAAAACCAATGATACTAAAGGTCCGTTTGGTTTGTAGGCAGGTTTAGGATTAGGATTTAGATTTGGATTAGGATTTAAATTTGGATTTGGATTTGGATTTAGATTTTGATTTAATATAGGAAAGAGAAATGTATTATACAAAACATAAATAATTAAAAACAATAATTAAAAATTAAACATGCAAAGCATTTAAGAAAATTTGATATCATTTCAAAAAGATATAAAAATGATAAAAATCTTAAAACTATATATTTGTGGCTGAGACTTGATATTCTATTTTTCAAAAAGCAAGTATACATATCCATTTCCAAAACCCAACGTACTTTCCTCGGATTGCAAATTGTACTATTTTTAGGCATCAAACCCTTGTATCAGAATCACAATCACCCGCGATACAAACATTAGTTTTCAAATCTAATCCCTAATCCAAGCCCAAAAACATGTATACCAAACGGCCCTAATTAAGGATTTAAGGTTGTGATAAAACCCAATTAATAATAGTTTTCTGGCCCAATATTAACAACCCAAAACTAACATATCAATCAATCAAATAAGCATATTTAAAATTTAATTTAGAGGTGGCAATTTGTGCCGAAAACATAAAAATGAGCTTTTATTGGTTAATTTTTAAAAAATTTGGGTGCATTTAGCCCTTTTTCTCTTTTGAAATAGGCATGTATAACATTTTCAAAAGTTAAACAGGCATTAACATACACACGTTTTTATATATGTATATATATTTTTATTTTAATTTTTTTAAATTAAAACATGATTTTTGTCCTTTTTGGCCGACTAATTCACGGGGTTTGAACCCAGCGCCTCACATACTCAAACCAGGTAAAGCCTTCCCTTCTCAGGAGGTGGGCGTGACAACTTCAAGATTGTTTGCACATAGTAAGAACGTTTTCTCTCAATTGGAGAACATGACAATTTGTTTTTTTAAAAAACTTTTAAATATAATATAATATATTTATTTATTTAAATATGAACGAGGTGTTAGGTTTGGGTAACTTTTTTCATCATTTTCGATCCTTTTTAAAGCGATTTATATAACATGAACCCGTTTGACCCATGCTCATTTACGTCTGTGCCCGTTCTTGCCCGAGCCCTTTTGGTCCCGTGGCCTGAGACCGACCGACCCGCCCATTTTAACTCCTCTAATTCAATTTTTTCAAAACCAAACGATCAAGAGCAAAGAACGCAAACCAAATCTTGAACGAACCTTCAAATGANACAAGTAGCAGATGACCGAAGGATAGTAATTTTTTGTTGGTGGAACTTACCTAAGGCTTGGATACCATGCAAGGCGAGATATATTGATTGATAATATTGATTAGTTGATTTGATTGAATGATGAGATAATACAAATGACCCAATATTTATAGCTTAACACTTTGGGCTTATATCAATCCTAATCTAATACCAATACTAATATAATTCTAACTCTAATACAAATCTACTAGCAATATAATCTCGATCTTCATCATAAGATCTTAATATCTAATCCGATCCGATCTTACTTTTCTGAAACAACAAACTAACAAACTACAAAGTTATACAAAGTTATGAATTATGTTTTATAAAATTTAAAAACCAACATGTTACTCTTTTTACACATTCCATATTCATGATTTAATTAGGACAACATTTTCATAAAACATTCATATAACTTTGTGTTTATAATATATACTAATTTGTAATTTTGAATAATATTACAAAGACTATTAAGAAAATGACATTATAGTAGGATCTTAGGATCCTGATCTCGATCTTGCAAAAACAAAAACGATCTTGGTTAAGAAGCCAATGAAGGGTATAATTTACGTACCTATGAAATCGATTACAAGACGTCCATCGGAGTAACGACCAGCAGAATGATGGAAATAAGTTTCGCCATAAGGGAATGGAAGTTGTCCATACATTGCTGCTAAAGCACCAGTATCCGAATTTGAATCACCAAAGTTAAATACAGCAGGAAAGTTACATTCTGGCAATGATAATATTGAAACTAATTACCACAGTGGACCATTCCTATGGTCAATTTACAAGAATGAACCATTTTTTGAAGATTTACCAAAATGGACTTGACCTTATTTTTACATTTCTCAATGGCACTTATTGATTACCCTGACATAAATCAACGAGTACTATTTGACCGTCCTCTCTCCATCTAGATCTAAACAATCTACCCACCCACCAACCCGTCCCCCTTCTATCTTCCATCTCCATTTTTATCACCATGCTCAATCTTCATTTAGGCTTACCAAATCCAACCGTCACCTGCTAATATCTTCAACCACCACCACAACACCATATCATCAAGTTCATGATGTACTTGTATACTCAGGCAGTTTGCACCATGATGGACTTGTATACTCGCCCACCACCTCGCCCTCACTCCCACCACCTCGCCCACCACCACGCCCTCACTTCCACCACCTCGCCCACCACCTCGCCCTCACTTCCACCACTTCTTCACGCCCACCACCTCGCCTCAGATAATTTGACCTCGCCCTCATATTCTCACCTCGCCCTCGTCCTCGCCCTCACATCCTCACTTCGCCCTCGCCTCAATCCCAAGCACCTTACATCGCCCTCGCCCTCGCCTCGACCTCGCTCTCACATTCTCACCTCGCCCTCGCTCTCACTCTCGCCCATCACTCGCCCATCTTTCACGACTCACATAGCCTCGCCCGTCTTTCGCCCGTATTCTTTCTTAGACACGTGTACGGTTGCAAACTAGTTTAATTATAGATCTAACGGATAATATGTAAACGTTCATTTTTGATAATTTTCTTCGCGATGTTTAGATTCGTAAACTAGTTCTATAAAAGGTATATTTAAGTAATTTACTCTAATATTGATATCGGTAGTAACAATGTCACAAATATAAGTAGCAGGCATATTGGAATCATTTTCAGGCAGTGAGATTTCATGAGAGAAAATTTTGAAAATTTTAGAGATTGAAGAAAGTGGTGTGAAGGTTTGAGAGATGAACACTTTTTATATATACAAGTTGACCATTATTCTTATATTATGTGGATTTTTTTATTACATTGGATTTTATAATAGAATAACATATATTTGTTAGTTAACTAGTTTAATACCGTGTGATACATAGGTTTACTAAAAAAATCTTAATAAATTTGAAATCTAATAAATTAACAAAGATNGCAAGTAGCAGATGACCGAAGGATAGTAATTTTTTGTTGGTGGAACTTACCTAAGGCTTGGATACCATGCAAGGCGAGATATATTGATTGATAATATTGATTAGTTGATTTGATTGAATGATGAGATAATACAAATGACCCAATATTTATAGCTTAACACTTTGGGCTTATATCAATCCGAATCTAATACCAATACTAATATAATTCTAACTCTAATACAATTAACAATAAAATCTCGATCTTCATCATAAGATCTTAATATCTAATCCGATCCGATCTTACTTTTCTGAAACAACAAACTAACAAACTAACAAACTACAAAGTTATCAAAGTTATGAATTATGTTTTATAAAATTTAAAAACCAACATGTTTTCTTTTTACACATTCCATATTCATGATTTAATTAGGACAACATTTTCATAAAACATTCATATAACTTTGTGTTTATAATATATACTAATTTGTAATTTTGAATAATATTACAAAGACTATTAAGAAAATGACATTATAGTAGGATCTTAGGATCCTGATCTCGATCTTGCAAAAACAAAAACGATCTTGGTTAATAAGCCAATGAAGGGTATAATTTACGTACCTATGAAATCGATTACAAGACGTCCATCGGAGTAACGACCAGCAGAATGATGGAAATAAGTTTCGCCATAAGGGAATGGAAGTTGTCCATACATTGCTGCTAAAGCACCAGTATCCGAATTTGAATCACCAAAGTTAAATACAGCAGGAAAGTTACATTCTGGCAATGATAATATTGATATCGGTAGTAACAATGTCACAAATATAAGTAGCAGGCAGATTGTAATCATTTTCAGGCAGTGAGATTTCATGAGAGAAAAATTTGAAAATTTTAGAGATTGAAGAAAGTGGTGTGAAGGTTTGAGAGGATGAACACTTTTTATATATACAAGTTGACCATTATTCTTATATTATGTGGATTTTTTTATTACATTGGATTTTATAATAGAATAACATATATTTGTTAGTTAACTAGTTTAATACCGTGTGATACATAGGTTTACTAAAAAAATCTTAATAAATTTGAAATCTAATAAATTAACAAAGATTACTAAACAATGTTTACATGTGTATCAAAAATAAACCAACTATTTTAATAGGATGCACTTAATAAATATTACTTGCTAAATAAGTAATTGCCAACCGCAACGATGAAATTATGAAACTATTTTTAACGGGGGTGTCTAAGACAATGAGAAACCTACTAGTGCATTTGACCAACCACGGGTCTTAACTCTTAAAGGGATCATAGCAATATAGGAAGTATACTCATGGTCTTGGTCAAGTTATATGAGAACTAATATACGGACTAATTACTTACTTATTTCGTTCATGGAATAAAATGCAAGAAAATTATGCTACACTACATAATCCAATCAACATTCCTTTGCAGTTTTTCTACAAAAGAAAACAAAATACAATTAGTTGACAAATACACATGCCATTAGCCTTAAATCGCAGTGCAATGTATGAAAAAAAAAAAATAATAATAAAAAAAAATAATAATAAAAAAAATAAAAAATAAATAAATAAATAAATAAATAAATAAATAATAATATATTAAGCTGCAAACAGACTACAATTTATCCTGACATGGTATGCACTAGTACGTCTGCCAGGAATTTGATCAAGGATCTGTCATGCTCGATTAATGAAATCCGCACTGTACGGGTTTACCACAAAATCACAGTGAGAGATGAAACATGTAATGAGCCATGCTGAATGTTGCAATTAGCTTACGTCAATGCATACAAAAACTTAAGAAAAATTACATTATAACTCTGTAACTAAACTAATTGAACATCAGAACATATTAAAAGAAAAACAAACTAACTGATAACAATTCGAATATTTAGTTTAAGATGTTTACAACTAACTAACGTAGAATTAAGCCGAAGATTTTAAAGGTGAAACGAAGAAGCACCTTCATTTTTTATTTTATTTTTTGTTGCAAGCAATAGCATTCACACCTTGAAGATGCATATGAAGAACCGGAAGATGATAAGCGACCTAATAATAAACAAAAACAAAACCCAACATCAATCGAACTTTATAAACCATAACAATCAAACTCTATGTAATAATATAAACAGAAAAGAATGATAATATATAGTACACTGGCCGGAATTGAGAAGGCAACTAACTAGATGGAGATGCAGAAGAATCAACTTATATTCAAATGCATGTTTGGTTGTAGAAAAATCATTCGTGAATTAGTGAATATTTACACCACCTCTTTTTTTAACAAGGGAATTGCTACAACCACACATAAACTCCCACACAAAACCCCCACTCGCTGACGTGTCAGCAGGTGGTTGGTTTAATCAAAGACCCCACTCACTGATTAAACCAATCACTCGCTGACACGTCAGCGAGTGGAGGTTTACTGTGAGGATTTTATATGGATGTAGCGTACCCCTTTTAATAAATAGTATGACCACGCATGGTCTATCTTTTCAAGACACGATTAAAAATGGGCTATATTTCTATATTTAAATTAAAAAAGGCAATTATATATTAAGTATTAACCACATCATCACTTAATAATATTTAAAAAAATTTAGTTGACCACTAAAAAATTTCCAGCTAGTAGAAGATGATATCATCAAAAATTTTGTTTTAATAGTATGTGTAGATAGATGGATTACATTGTCTTTATTATGTAAACTGTATTAACTTTTGAGCAATCTTTAGCTTATAAAGGTTATTATTTGTGTGAGTTATGATCAAATGGGAAGTAAAACTTAAATATGAAGGGTGAGAAAAACCACAATCACATATTTTAGATGCTAATTAGGTCATTGTAACATGAGCTCATTGCCTGAGATCAGGTCATTGGGGAAGGGTTCGGTTGGCATCAAAAGATGTATGAAATCGAAGTGCACTGATTTACACCTCTTGAGAAAAACTTCTTATTATTATCATTTTAATTTTTTTCTCATTTGATCCCTTCCCTATATATATGACCATTAAGTATTGTTGGTTATTATCAAAGCTATAAAAACTTTGGAACTGTCTTATGGAACTCAAAATACATGTCTAATCATTTATAACGATTTTGGCAATATTATGTGGGACAGTGAACGTGTTTTAAGAATATATATACTCCGTATTTGACTATCAGTATGTGATGTTATAGGTTAAGACTATGACCAATTATTCAATGAGTTTATTTGGGGCTTCATTATTTTCAGAAGTTACCCTTATGTCAAACAAAAGAAGATAAGTACATAATTACAAAGACCAAAAGGGAACATAAATGAAGGAAAGTTTACAAAAGGGTCGCGTATTTGACTATGGGGTTTTTTAAAAGTGCCGCGGGATACACACTTGAGTTTATGTAAAAGTTAGAAATTATTAAAATTTAAATTACATTTATTTATGATAATTTATAAGTATATTTAATGCGAATTAAATACATTTTTTGATATAAAAAGAAAGTGCGAGTTTAATAAATACTACGTGTATAACTTAACATGTGCTTGAGAGCACATGCTAAAAGAACCTTTGACTATTTAGTTTATAAAATGGTTATATATTTTGGATAAAAATCGAAAAGAGTCATACCTCATATCGCATTGTAAACATGCGACATGAGACGACCAATTATAAGTGGACACGTGGAGTTATTTCTTTTTAATAATATAATATAGATGTCAGGTTGGGACGGTGATGTTTTCATCAGGTATTCAGGTTGCAACTAGTGACTAGAAATTTCGTCACTAAAATTGTCACATTACAAAAGGGGAGGATGCATGGAGATTCGAGAAGCATAAGTGATATGTCACAAAATCTGTCAATGGGAGGATGCACCCTCTTGTGCTACAACAAGATAACATATTTTGAGTTTATTCAAAATACGACCTTGGTTTAAACAAATTGGTGAAATACCATATTTTTCGTAATTTTCCACAAAATGAATCATGAATTCACAACACTATAACAACTTACATTGAAACGAATACCTCGACTCATAAACTAAAACAACCTTATATTCATCCAACCAGTTATTATCTCCTCGTATTGTAACATTTTATTTAGTAAATAAAAATGGACGTGGGAATGAGCCGCTTAGCTTTATTGAGTATCGACCCCTTAAAAATAGTGCGTGTTTGTTTAGAATAGTTATTTTTCAACGATCTCGTCCGGGGCATCCAGAAACGCAGGAGTGCCCTGATGGCAAGCCATCTTTAATGGAACAGGCGGATCAGAAAACGCCCCATCAACAATCTGATCATATATCCATTTGTTAGCCGCCTCCGTGAAGTGAATCTCATCCCAAATGATCCGCGATGATGGATCTTCGCAAGAGTTTGCAATCAAGATTTTTTTACCATTCACCGTTTGTGTGCTCCCACACCTTATTGCATTGTCAAAGTTGTACCTTCCTCCGTGCCCACAACACACCAAAAACGGATCACCAAATCCTGTTGTCCCAATATACTTAGATAAGGATAAAAATGTGAACTCTAAAAAAATGGTTAATAACTTAACGAGGCATGCTAGGGCCACATAAAGTTTACACAAAAAATCCCCACTCACTGACATGTCAGCGGGTGATTGGTTTTTTTTGGGATCACATCCCACAAAAAACTAATCACCCAATGACATGTCAGCGAGTGGGGATTTTTTTGTGTAAACTTTATGTGGATGTAGCAAATTTCATAACTTAATCGTAGAACGTGCCAAATGAGTCTACTGTGACCTGACCAAATAAAAACTACTCATATTAACCTAAATATGACTCGGCGTGCAAATATAGCTATTTCTATCTATCTGAAACATAACACAAACTTACCTAGCTTTTCAGCTTGTGCAATGAGTGAATACTTGACAGCATAGATATCAACATAAGTGATGGCAGCCAAAGGAAATTCCTTTCGGAGTTGGATAACGGCTTCCTTAAGTTTCTGGTTAAAGTACTGTGAAACGTTATTATATGGGGCTGCACAACCATATTTATCCATCTCTGCAGCTGTGATTACACGCGTATCCAGGATATAAGCTAAGCAACCAATTGGTCCTGCGTTGTGTATCCAAAATGCTCTGCCACCACCAGCATACACTTTCTGTTTTTGCATTCAAGAATGCATAAATTAGTCTTATGGTACAATTCAAAGGAAGTCAATATGAGTCAATTTACTGAACCTGAATATAATTAATATTTGAAATAAATATAATATGTTTAATTATATCTAACACACTAATTAGGGGCATTTGCATATATCCCCTCCTAATTATTCTTATAAAAAGATTGGACAAAAGTATTTCGGGTGGGCCACAACAGTAGGTTCACGTTCTGACCCGAACCCATTACTCAACTCATGCACACCCATTTGCCACATCTAGTACAATTCAGCAATGTCTATCTCACCTTGATGGTAGTCGTAAACTGTGATATAAGATCAGGAACATACGCTTTCACTTGTTCAGTAGTCATATCAAGGTCATAGCCAGCAGTGAGATCATTTTGACCTATATCAAACGTATACAAGGCACTAGAAAACTTTTCCTTTGCAGGGAACAACTGCTTGAAGACATCTCCAGCACCGCAGTTATGTGGAATATAACATTTTACGTGATAAACAAGTCATTATGTAAATGGGTGAATAAGAAGTACCTTTTTCACGGATCATTTGGGACTTGTTCAAGAAATTAGAAAACTCGACAGACTGAAATTGTAAGGGAATTGGGCTATACCCGCCTTTTTGGAAAATGGTAGTGTTTTGACGTCAGATAGTGGAACCAGCCATTGCGTAATTGACTCCATGACTGAAATTTGTACCCATCGAATCAAGAAATGCATCAAGATAAGGTAGTCCTAAACCTTCAGCTGAAAAACGAAGTAGTAAGCACATAATAATGATACATTTATAGTAATCGTTACTTGACTCATTTTTGAAGTCACTCTAATGTTATAGTAAAGAACTATTTTCTAGTCGTTGTATATAGTGGCTATAAAAAAAAAGGAGGTCACAATTGATTGACACACTCAAATTATTAGTGTCTTGACACTTATACCCTCACATCATTTTTACTTATTTTTATCCTGTAAAAGTATAAATGTCAAAACAGTCATAAATTGAGTGTGTCAATCAATTGTGGGAGTTTACAAATCACCTCTCTAAAAAAAACACACGAAAATGATAATATCACTAAAAGTTGTTTGCTCAAAAATAATAAAACAGAAAAGAAATCTCGAAACCAACCACAAAAACCGCAAATTTCTTAAGAAGTAGTAAAACTTTTGATTTATTACAAAGATGAAAAGGATTGCAATATTACAAGCTCTTTATCGTATGAGATAGATAATATTTTTGTGTAAAATCGTGCAAAATTCAAATAAACTGTAATAGCGGGTCCATTTAATCGAAGATTAAATGCCTCTTTATGGATAATTTTGATTATAAAAATTGTTACATCTATATTGGATTTTTGGTAAATAAAATTTTGTTAAATAAAAAGCTATGAAATGAAAAGCTAGTGTTGTTCGATTTTTGTACCTTACGAGCATAGTGGAGCCCGCGCGTTGCTGCGAGATTTAAATTCGACGACTTGTGGAGTATTAGTTTTTTTTTTTTTTTTTTTTTTTTTTTTTTTTTGCCATTTATAAGCCAATTTTATTTAAATGGGTGCGTATTTAAAAACATTGATGGCATTAGGTGGGTAGGTTGAAGGGCTATTCACAGTTTACATGCCCCGGAGTCTGGATCGAATGTCCTAACTTCCAGTAAATCATCTACATGGCTGAGTGTGTTAAAGGTATGATTCAATTAAACAAGAATGTGTTTTTGTCTTGATGGTCTTTTGTAAAAAAAAAAAAAAAAAAAAAAAAAAAAAAAAAAAAAAAAGGTGAGTGATGGTGGTAAAATCATGTTTTGGTTGGGTGGTAGGTTGTTAAAAAATGATTATCCTAGATTGTTTGCTTTGGAAGGAATTAAGGAGGTCATTGTTGGTTGCTAATGGCCTACGTAGTGGGTTTCGAAGGGATTTTTTTTTTTTTTTTTGGATGTGGGGTTGGGGGAGGGGGATGAGAGTAGTTAAATGGAAGATTTGAAACACATTACTAACTTGGTGGAGTTATCAATGAACCAGATTCACTACTAGAAAACGGAGAACAGGCGACGAAAACATTCCCGTCGACACAATGTCGACGGGACAATGCACTACACGACAAAAAAACTCCTTGACCGAGCCAGGCTGCGTTGAATTTTTCTTAACTTGATGGTCCCGTCGACATGTCGACTGGACCAATTTGGTCAAAGTTTTTTCGTCAATTATTGCTAAGACTTGGGCGGGGAATTATCCCGCCATTTTCTTCCCGTCGACATGTCGACGGGAAGAGATAATTACAAAAATCAACGTGTGATTACCATTGATTAACGCTAATTACATAGGTTGTTAAACCCTCCCGTCGACATGTCGACGGTATTGTCCCAACAATTCTTCATCTATATATACATGCCAACAAAATCATTCCCGTCCATTCCCGTCTCAACTTTTACCCGTGAAAATTCTTACAAAACATTTCCGTCTCATTTTACAAGACAAACATGACTTGGCGTGGTTGCACAGTTGAAGAGGAGTACTCAAAAATATTG
>LBNU01029398.1:0-15860 GCA_014162995.1 Artemisia annua
GATTAAATATCGTAATATTTGCACTAACACAGTTCATCACGTCAGATGGACAGATCTAAACAAACCCAGTAGTAGCAGCGACGTCGATTCAGATAAAGAAAAGTAATGGAACAGTGATGTATGTGTATAGAGGGACGGTGCTGTGAGTAGGGTTTTAGAGGGATGAAGGGCACGGCTATTGAAGGAGGGAAGCGTGGATCGGATTTTAGTTAGGGTTTAGAGGACCGATAACCCTCTGATACCATGTAAGACCGTATGTTTACATTGAAACCCGTATGTTATGATTTATTATTGACCATCATTTATAATGGTGTAAACCCTAATGCTCAAACCCACAAACCGGGTTTGAGCCTAATTATCTACTAATAATGAAACCCGTAGGTATAACTTATTAATAACCACTATATACAATAGGGAAACTCTAATACCCAAAACCCACAATCCGGGCTTGGGCCTAATTATCCACTAACAGATTCCATCCTACCAAATTTGTTCAAAGTAAATAGCTTATCTGGTCATCTTAGAATTGTGCTTACTATGAAACAAGATTTATATATACGCCAACTCATATCATGTGATAGAGTTTGGCAACTTCTCTTATGTAATGATTTTTGTTCTGGTTTCCATTATCGCAATTTGTAACTAGGATTCTACTCTCTCTTTTTCTTCATATAATATTAAATGGGGTAAATTACGACAAAAGACCAATTGAGTGGCTCTGCACGCTTTAGAACAAATTTTGGTTGCTCCGCAGGTCCTCGCAAGTTCTTGCGTGGATCAACAGTCCAATTTCGAAAGTTGCCAAATATTGATCTAAAACGTGCAAAGCTCTCTATTTTGGTCTCTTGGCATAATTCTCTCTTTTTAAATTATGTGAGATGATAATCTCGACATTGCTTCTTAACAAAACATGAAGGACCAAAGTTGTTAGTTAGATAGTTAATAACCACCAAGCGGTTAAGTTAGTTAATTCGGTTAGTTAGTTAATGTTAGTTATTTGGTTATGAAAACCGAACAGTCACAATGTTTGGGTCATACCCTTTCGTGTAGTATAAGTACTCGCATACATGTAACATTACAATAGTTAGACGAAATAATAGTTATTCAAGTTATTTGCAATTCAATTTTCAACTCACTTTGGGACAACAATTGGTATCAGAGCTTTGTTTCTATAATACGCTCGTTAAGATACCAAGAAAACTCTATACGAGAACAACCAAAGAAGGAACACGCTGGAACTTTTGTTACAGCAGGAGTACGCGACGATTAAAGAAGAGAAACGTTGCCTGGATAACTAGGAACACAAGGAAAGTAGTGCACGACCGTACTTGTGTAGGAGTTGCAAACGTAGGCATCAAACGAAATTGGTGGCCTGATTTTGTTGTGATCACTGGAACGCGACAACAAAAGAACAAGAAGAAAGAACAATTGTTACAACCCTTTGTTGGTGACTGAAATCACACGACAACAAAGAGAAGGAAACCCTTTGTTGCTGATTAACGCAACAAGGAAGAGATACGACGTCAAGAATAAGGGCCTTTGTGTAGAAAAACAAACCGGTTGAAAAACAAAACACAAAGGGAAAAAAAGAGTTGCTTGTGAACGAGGTTGAAAGACACCGAGAGAAGAAAAACAATCTAGGATTGTTTGTGAAGAAGGAAAACGTTAGCAATACACGAACAACAACAATAGCGAACAAAAAACATATCGATCACTTGTTTTTTTAGGAAAAATACCGACGGGTATTTGAAGGTTGTTGTAGATACGGTGTGGAACAAAAGGAGAACAAAGGAGTATTGTGGAACACGTTTGGAAAAGGAACAAGCAACAACAACGACAAACAAAAACTAACGAATCGTTTTTGTTTTGGAAATAATACCGAGTTGTATTAGTGAAAAAAAACAAATTGTTTGTTTTGGGAAAATACCGAAAGGTATTTGAGAACTGTTGTGACAAGGGAGATTTGGAACACGAAAAAAACAACAACTAAATGAAGGTTTAGTTACCAAGAACAACAATAAGTTGTTTTGAAGGGAAGCCGAGAACAAGTGAAGTATAAGGCACGGTTTATTGATTTCAAGTCGACACAAAAGAAAGGAAAGCAACGTAGGCAAGTGTGGCATAACAAAAGGAAGAGTTCATTTGGTTTATTGAAGAGAAGAAAACAATTCGACAACATCAAAAGGAGAACGAGAGTTTTTCTTTACAATTGTTTTGGTGACAAGAAATAAACAACGAGAAAACAACAACAACACGTTGGTGAACAAGGGAAAGAAAAAAGACGTGGTTGGTATAATACGTACCGACACAAAGAGGGAATACGATTGTGTTTAACACAACAACGAGGTCACAAATTCAAATTTTGGATTTCTATTATATTATGATAGTATAGAAATTTATTTTGTACTATTAGGAAATCCCGAGAACTATATATTGATCCCTTACTATTAGGATTCCCGGGAAACTATTTTCTATTCCCGTAGTAGTAGGAAATACCATACTAAGTTAGAAATTCCCATACGATTAGAAGGTGAAGATTATAAACACCTTTAAGATGGCCGGTGATGATACAACTAACACATCGACAACACTGAAACCCGTAACACCAATTGCATAATATCAATGCCCTAAACTCAAAACCACAAACTACACGGTTTGGGCTATACAGATTAAGGTTATATTAGAAGCACATAGTTTATGAGAAACGATAGAACCTAAGGAAAACACGCAAGTAGATGATAAGAATGACAAGGCAACGACTGCCTTCCTATATCAAGCGTTGACCGAAGATGTGATTTTACAAGTAGCAAGTTGTAAAACGGCAAAGGAATTATGGAAATCGTTAAAGAAGAGACACGTTGGAGAAGAGAAAGTGCAGCAAGCACGGCTACAATCATTGATGATTGGATTTCAAACACTTCAGATGAAGGAAGATGACACGGTGGATGCATTTACGGCTAAACTAAACGACTACGCCACGAAGGCTAAAGAATTAGGGAAAACTTTGGATGAATCACTTTTAGTACGAAAACTATTAGATTCAACACCAGATAAGTTCATTCAAATAGTAGCATCCATAGAACAAACAAATGATCTCAATGATATTACCTTAGATGAGATCACTGGAAAACTGGATAAAACTCTGAAAGGGAGGACAAGTGGAAAGTCAGGATAACTTATTATTCGCACAAGGCGAACACTCGAGAAAAGGAAGACGATTTACCAAACGCGGAGGTAGATCCAACTTCTCACGAAGAAACTGGCACAGTAATAGAAATAGAGATAACTCGAATGAAGAAAACTCAACTCACAAAGAAAAGTCAAATAGGAATAGACGTGAGTGGGATAAAAGTAAGGTAAATGTTTCAATTGTGGAAAACTTGGACATTTTAGGAAAGACTGCAGAGGAACATCGACAACTCAAGAACAATCAAACCTTATCTTAGAAGATGATGAACCATCACTATTAATGACTACACACGAAACTGAACACGAAGAAGTTTTGTTGAGCGAAGGACAAATTCAACCCGGACAATATGCTACAACAGATGCTAGCATATGATATTTAGATAATGGTGCAAGTAACCATATGACGAGAACCAAGAGTCATTTTAGGGATATTGACGAAAGCATAACTGGACGCGTTCATTTTGGAGATGGATCGTACGTGGAGATAAAGGGTAGAGGTTCTATACTGTTAGGATGTAGGAACCAAGAACAAAAGATAGTTTTGGATGTTTACTACATTCCAAACCTCAAGAGCAACATACTTAGTCTAGGACAACTTACAGAGATAGGTTGTAAGATCGTCATGGACGGAAACAAACTGACTTTGTATGATAAGAATAAGAAGTTGTTGATGAAAGTAGAAATATCTAAGAATCGACTTTACAATATTAGATTACAAATAGAAGCACTAATATGTCTCTTAGTAAATGTAGACAACCAAGCATGGTTATGGCACGCTAGATTAGGTCATCTGAACTTTGACGACATCAACAAGATGACAAGAAAGGGTCTAGTAGAAGGAATACCAAGAATAAATCATGCAGGACAGATTTGTGATGCATGTTTATTAGGAAAACACAGTAGAACACCATTTCCAAATCAAGCTAAATTCAGATCAAAGAACCCATTGGACTTAGTATATGGAGATCTCTATGGTCCCATAAGTCCAGTCACACACTCTGGAAAGAAACTCATTTTCTTATTAGTGGACGACTGTACACGTTTCATGTGGGCCTACTTTCTGACATCGAAAGATCAGGCATTTAACACTTTCAAGGAATTTAGACAACAGATTGAAATGGAGATGAGAATGAAGTTAAGGATGCTAAGAACATATAGAGGAGGTGAATTTACATCTAACAAATTCACCAAGTACTGTAAGGAAAATGGAATAGCAAGACAGTTGACAACACCATACTCACCACAACAAAATGGAGTAGTGGAGAGAAGAAATAGACCAGTGTTATCAACTACGAGGAGTATGATGAAAGCGATAAAGTTACCTTTAATTTTTTGGGCGAAAGCAGTTAAACACGCCATTTACATACTCAAAAGGGTACCTACAAGAGCCCTGGTAGATAAAATTCCATATGAGGCACTCTACAATAGAAAACCGAATCTGGAAAACCTAAGAATATTCGGATGCACAGCTTATGCGAAAATAACAATACCCCACTTGAAGAAGCTGGATGACAGAAGCATACCAATGATATACTTAGGAGTAGAGGAAGGATTAAAAGCATGTAGGTTATATGATCCAATAGGAAAGAAGAAACATGTTAGCAGGGATGTAAAGTTTATGGAAACGAAACCGTGGGATTGGGATAACAATGGAGAGGATACAAGTACACAAGACACATTTTGGGCTAGTTTTATCGTAGAGGGAGTTGACAATGAAAATCCTACGCCAGTCAACATAGAAAACAATGATAATACGTATCAGGAATAGGAACCAATTCCTGATCCAGACTCACCAATCACACCACCAACATACACTTACAACCCTCACTCAGAAGATGAAGAAGCTACTCTTAGCTCAGCAGAAAGCTCAAAACATAGATTTGATGATAGACCGATACGAGGTTTCAGACGGTTAACGGAAATCTATAAGGATGCATGTAAAGTAGAAGCAGAAAGTCTATTTTTCACAGAAGAAGAACCCCGTAATTACAAGGAGGCATCAACAGATAAGAAATAGATTGAGGCCATTGAGATTGAATTGGATTCAATTAACAAGAATAACACATGGACTCTTACTACATTGCCAACGAATCAGAAGGCAATTGGACTCAAATGGGTTTACAAGACCAAGAGGGATGCAAAAGGAAAGATCATCAAATATAAAGCAAGATTAGTAGCAAAAGTTTATGTAAAAAACAAGGGATAGACTTCGATGAAGTATTTGCACCTGTTGCTCGGATAGAGACAGTTCGTTTGATATTAGCACTAGCAGCTTATCATGGATGGCAAGTACACCACTTGGATGTAAAATCAGCATTTTTACACGGAGATTTGAAAGAAGAAGTCTATGTTACACAACCTGAAGGATTTATTCAACAAGGAAACTCAGGGAAAGTCTACAAGCTAACCAAAGCTTTGTACGGCTTAAGACAAGCACTAAGAGCTTGGAATGTGAAACTTGATCAGACCTTGAAGTCGTTAGACTTTAAGAAATGTAATCTCGAACAAGCAATTTACACGAAGAGAAGCAAGACTTCTACACTTATAGTTGGAGTATATGTAGATGATTTGATAATCACGGGCACTCCAAGGAAGGAAATAGAAGTATTTAAATCCCAGATGGAAGACAAGTTTGAAATGAGCGACCTAGGATTGTTAGCTTATTACCTTGGGATAGAAGTTACACAGACAGGAGGAGAGATTACAATCAAGCAAACATGATATATTAACAAGATCTTGAAAGAAACAAGTATGGCAGACAGTAATGATACGAAGATACCAATGGATCCCGGCACTAAGTTGGTCAAGGCGGAAGATGGAAACTCAGTTGATGCAACTTATTACCGAAGTTTAATTGGAAGTCTCAGGTACTTACTACATACAAGACCATATTTTAGTTACTCAGTCAGACTACTCAGCAGATTTATGCAAGACCCGAAGGATCATCACCTGAAGGTAGTGAAACAAGTAATCCGATACATCAAAGGAACAAAGGAGCATGGCATAATATACAATAAAGAAGGCGGCTGCAAGATTACATGTTACAGCGACAGTAGTTATGGAATCAATACCAATCAAGGAAAAGGAACTACTGGGATAGTATTTTATCTTGGAGAATCACCTATTACCTGGTGTAATCAGAAGCAACCAACAGTGGCGCTCTCACCATGTGAATCAGAATTCATGGCAGCTACTGGAGCAGCATGTCAAGCCTTATGGTTAAAACGACTACTTAGTGAATTAACTGGATAGGAAGAGAAAAGGATAACGCTGAAAGTTGACAACATTTCAGCAATAGCACTCGTCAAGAACCCAGTTTTTTATGGAAGAAGCAAACACATCGACATTCGCTATCATTTCATTCTGTGAATGCGTAGAGAATGGACACATCAATGTGGAACACGTCAGTGGAGAATTACAAAGAGCAGATATTTTAACAAAAGCTTTACCAAGACTAAAGTTCGTGACTATGCGACAAATGCTCGGAATTCAAGACTTAGGACGAAGCAACGATCAAGATTAAGGAGGAGAATGTGAGATGATAATCTCGACATTGCTTCTTAACGAAACATGAACGACCAAAGTTGTTAGTTCGATAGTTAATAACCGCCAAGCGGTTAAGTTAGTTAATTCGGTTAGTTAGTTAATGTTAGTTATTCGGTTATGAAAACTGAACAGTCACAATGTTTGGGTCATACCCTTTCGTGTAGTATAAGTACTCGCATACATGTAACATTACAATAGTTAGACGAAATAATAGTTATTCAAGTTATTTGCAATTCAATTTTCGACTCACTTTGGGACAACAAATTATACTTTTGGGCCACAAATTTTGGTTGGTCTCACGCCAAATCTTCTGTTCTTCAAATATTTGTTAGCTGATGTTGGACAGTTGGGCCTGATCCATTTCTTTTAAATTCCAATAGGATTGAAGCTTTGAAGGAAAATAGCGAGGACTCACCCTATGGGTTAACTTTGTAGCTTTAGCACACAAAATGAAATAAAAATGTCGTTCTATTAAGGCTTAAGGTACATGGTGTTCAAAGGCAGAGCCAGGATTATAAGTTAAGGGGGCTGAACTTGATGTAAAAATGATTATGTTGTTCTTTTAACAAATCATTCAATCTAACACCATAATAATTAGGAACTAAACTAAATTGGACTAGAATATTTTGACAAACAAATTTATTTTGGTGCTATATCATATCAGTTAGGTTATTCATTTATAAATTTTTATCTAAATTGGACTAGAATATTTTGCCAAAAGGGAAAAATCTTTAATAATGTACCATACTTGTCACAAAAATTACTTTCGTGTAGCGAACAAAAAAAATAGTCTTTCTACCCCTTATACTCGACTTTTTGTCCTTTTTGATGTATTTTCGTGACATTTTTGCCCTTGGATTTTTAATAATTTGAGGGGCAAAAATGTCNTTTTTTTTGTATATCAAAAAGCTATTTTTTTTGTTCGCTACACAAAAGTAATTTTTGTGACAAGTATGGTACATTATTAAAGATTTTTCCCTTGCCAAAATTACTAAGATATTAGGCACGCACTAGTCACCCTACTATAGCTTTGCCATGGGGGTGTTCATCTGTCCAGGTTTAAGTTTTCTCAAGTTATTTGGTTCGCGTCATTCAGTTTTGGAGTTTCTATAAACAAACCAAATATAAAACTCGGTTTGCAGTGAGAAGTGAATTCAGTTCAGTTTTAACCAATTATACAAATGTGATTCAGTTAAGTTTTGGACGGAAACCCAATTTAAAAGTTGGTTTGGTGTCAATATCGTCCTGTAAGGATTAAGCTATAAGTTTAAGAGGACTTCTGCTTTTGATATAACTAGAATTTAAACACATTAAAAAATCCTTTTCACTTTAGTTGTCCGATGTTAGACACAACAAAAAATCTGTTTCAAATAAACATATGCTTTTAAATATGTGGGCCGTTAAACGTTGAGAAAATAATGGATGCGAAGAAAATACTCGCGTCCACCTATCTTACAAGACGGCCATCAAACACCTATATAAATATAGGTGTTTAAGTAGCAATGATATCCGCAAAGATATGGTCGCAGTGCCCACTACACGTCGCATGCGAATGGAAGATTTGCAGGAGTATTTGAAAAACAAGAGATAAATAACAAGAATATGCCTTAAGTAAACGCATTTGTCATACGATAGGGCTTTTATAAAAGATTGAGATCTTCCTATGTTCAATTTGAAATTTGAACATGAGAATTAATGTCTTTGTGAGTGAAACAAAAAAAAAATGTCAGCTATTTTATTAAAATTAGTTTTTTTCTCAGCGAAAACAAAACCAAGACCTCTCATATTTCAATCCTTTAAGGCTGAAAATGATACTCAAAAAGTCGATTTTGAGAGGAAAACTGTAAAGGAAAAAAATCTCAAGTGGACCAACAGAGTATAAAGTTGGCAAAAAAAACATGAAAAAGGATATTCATAGAATACACCAATGTCTGGTATATTATTGAAGCTTATCCAAACATTTAACTTTATACATCTCAGAAAATAAAAACTTTATGTTACTAATAAATTATATCCAGATTATGAGAAGATAGCATATACTTAAATGAGTTAGATCTACTATCTCTATTAGACATTAGTTTATATATTGTAATGAAACTATAAATGAAATATAAAATGTAATAATTTAATGTAGATGTGCAAAGTCAAATCTCCCTCAGAAACAAATATTATGAATTCAACAAAGAATTTCAGATAAGGCTGAAACTAATTTTTACTTCTATCATTGGGAGATACTACTACAACTTTACAGTTCACACAACTCATTAACATTAATTACTTTATAAAATAATAATAATAATAATAAAAATAAAAAAAATCCAAGATATTGAAAATTTATTTCGTATAAACCCAATTCACTTTCCAAGTCTATGAACAATAAAAAAGATAAAACATAACAAAAAATATGTTCAAAATAAACATAAGCTTTTAAATATGTAGGCCGTTTAAGTTAAGAAAATAATGGATGCGAAGAATATACTCGCATCCATCTATCTTACAAGACGGCCGTTAAACACGTATATGAATATATATGTTCAAATAACAATGATATCCGCAAAGGTATGGTCGCAGTGCCCACTACACGTCGCATGCGAATGGAAGATTTGCAGGAATATATTCGAAAGTTGTACTAAAAAAAGAATACTAGTACCCTTTCTATATATAGAAAGTCAGACATATGCAAGACATAAAAGCAATATAAACAAGAAGCAATTCATAAACTAGAACTCTAGAAGTGCTAATAAGACATGAATATTTTTGCTAAAAAAAATATGAAGATGTAAAGAAGGAGGCTGTGATGAAAGTGGTGGATAGGTCTTGGTATTTATGGTTGGATTTAGGGCAACACTTGCAGAATGGTGCAACTTGTGTCTTGTGACGAGTCGGTGGGCCGAACTATTTTATTACTAATATATTGCATATGCATTATTGTTTGTATTAACACATTACACAAGTTGGTGAAAGGCGTTACAGAAAGTATAGTAAGTTGCATTTTTAGTCCATGTAGTTTGTTTCAATCACAAAAAAATCTTTTCTATGTCATTTTCTTTAACTATGGTTTCGATTTTTTGGCAGGTTAGTTCACAAAGTTTGAACTCACCCTCAAACATATTCAAACCGGATAACTGTAAAGCTTTCCTTTTCAAGAGGTTGGTGTGACCAATTCAGAGTTGTTTGCACCTACAAGTTCATGTTTTACAATTTTGTGTATCAAGTGTATGTGTTGCATAAGCATAAATCATTAAGCACGAACCTATAAGTCTATAACAAACCCGGAATCACAATAACAAAACGGATTTAGAAATCAAATGATGAGATATATACATTTGCATTAAATTAAGATATCGATATAGAGACAAAAGAGTCAAAAGTTAGAACCGATACCTCTCATTTTATGGGGAGCTCGTCCAAGGATGTGAGGTCACCTTCTCTTTTTCATCATCCCCTTCACCACTTTCATTTGGTTCTAAGAATCATATGTTATGTATCCATTTCGGCGTTTTTTCACAACAATCTTACACATTTGCAATTCAATGATCTATAAAGGTTTTTATTTAAATATTTCTTAAATAAAAGACAATGAAAATTGAGTTTTCTTACAACATTAAAACAACGTGATCGGATGTTGGATTTTAATTTGTAGCTTTTGTTTTACAAGTAACATTAATCAGTATGTATTTGATTTTTTTTAAAGGCAACGATATATATAACACCCCAAGACAAAAGAATACAATACGAGGCATCCATTCTAAATTAAACAAGATAATAAAAGAAAAAGGGACCCAAAGAACAATACAACCATATATCTTAAACTAAAGTTCACACAATGTTATAAGTGACACATCAATATGTATTTGATAGTAGGTTGCTTGATATGGATTTTTTATACATGTCCTTTGGTGGGATCGAAACTGTGTTTGTTTTAAATGGTTTGAAATGAATAAACGAATTCGATAGTGAGACACGATGTTTCGTTTACAATCGCGGAAGTGGAACATTTTTAAGGACGACAAAATGTATTTTTACTTTATCAGGGGCCAAACAAGCATTTTTGAATAACAATCTATTCTATAGCTCAAATATTTGATGGGCTAAAGCACTAGATAAGCCCAACTTCAGACAAATTTTGACTCTTTATTTAACGTTAGATGTGTTCTTATAAAATACGCATGACTCGGAAGATTTTCATGCTTAGAACAAAAAGTTACAGTATAAGTTTTTATAAAACGTAGTAATTTTTTTCAAAATATATATGTTTTGTTTGGTAGATAAAATTCATAATAGCTTTTCATAATCTATTAGAAACCAAATACTGATTCATGCAACTTATAAATGTACTTTATAAAATCAGCTCTAATTTTTACCTCACTTCTGCTTTTCATCTATCTAACGTTTAATTTTGTCAAACAAATAGTGTTTCATATCCAATGTTAAGTCTCATAATAATCAACTATACACTCATACAAACATTAATACTCATTCCCTACTTTCATAACACTTCAACCAACATTAATGCATGTGATTTACACACATGAATGTAGGGATGAGCAAAAGAACCAAAGAACCAGAACTGGATCGAGAATCGGACCGGAACCATGAAGAACCGAACCGGAACCAGAACCAATTGTTCTAGTTCCGGTTCTTGATTTTGAAGATTATGGTTTGGTTGTTAATTGTTATTTGCTAAACCATAATCTTTAATTTACTGAAGCATTCACAAATCAATAATTAATCTAAACCTAATAACATTTCAAGATCAATCATCATTTTCAAAACAATGGAAGTAAGTTTATATTTTAATTTTATTTGCATTCGATTAGCTTTTACATGTTCATTATGCTAAAATTTGCTAGCACTTTTATTAATACATTGTTTATTATCTATATCATCATCACCTAGCCACTTTTATTAATACATTGTTTATTATCTATCATCATCACGTAGCCACATTGTTTATTATCTATCATCATCAAATAGCCACATTGATTATTTGAGTTTATGGTTTAGTTGTTAATTGTTATTTGCTTAAATGTGAATGGTTGCAAGTACTTAAAGAGTTTAATTTTTTGTGTTTTGTATTAGCTTAATAGAAAAGCGGTTCCTATACGGATAGATCCAAAAGTACCGGAATCGGAACTGGAACCAAAAACAATATTCGGTTCGGTTCTCGGTTCCCACTTTTCAGAAAAATCGGTTCTCGGATCTACCGGTTCCGGTTCCAGTTCTAACCGGTTCCAGAACCATGCTCATCCTACATGAATGTACAAGTACAAAAATCGGGAAATTAACATATGTACAACTATTTATATCATGAATTGTAGTGTGCAAATCATCTCATATATTGATGCAGTCAAGTGTACTTTTCTTTGCATTATCTTTATTGTTATGTGCATAAATTTTGACTTCTACAATTAAGTTCCAGCCGCTTCTATAAGTGACAAGAAGCTAGGAACTAAGTAAAATTCAAATATCAAAGAAACAAAGAATGCTAACATGACAAAGTTTAAACACATTGTAAGATGTAAAAATGACAAGACATGCCTAGGCCTTCATTAGAATAAATCCATGTTTGTTTACATCATGAATCTTACAAACATCAAAAGTTACAGATAAAATGTTATTGGGTGGCGATACCACCTTCATAGCCCATGGTTCAAAAGACTTCGAATCCTTCACGGATCCGAAAACATAATGAAGGAATTTCCTAGATTATAGACCTAATTGAGCAATATAACAACTGAAAATTGTCCCCTTCCCCCAAAATCCCCACCACCATTTACACAATAAAGTCCAATTTTTTGCCCTTAAAGACCCAATATTTAACCCTCCCACCTTGTAAGAAGAAAGAATGGTATCCCATTTAACCCATGCTATTTTTTTGCTCTCACCCACCCCTCCCCAAAAAAAATCTCTCCTAATACTCTCAAGTTGTTTAATAACACATGAAGGCACACGGAACATTAAGAAATAGTACAACGGTAAACTACTAAGGACCGATTTAATCAACGTCAATCTACCACCAAAGAACATCGTTTTAGCTCTCCATTCGGACAATCTATTTTTGAATTTCTCCACCACGGGTCTCCAAGTGTTAACCCGTCTCATAGATGCTCCAATAGGAAGCCCCAAATACATCATGAATTGTAGTGTGCAAATCAAAAGTTGGTGTGCGAATCATCTCATATATTGATGCAGTCAAGTGTGCTTTTCTTTTCATTGTCTTTATTATTATGTGCGTAAATTTTGACTTCTACAATTAAGTTCCACCGCTTCTAAACGTGACAAGAAGCTAGGAACTAGGTAAAATTCAAATATCAAAGAAACAAAGAATGCTAACATGACAAAGTTTAAACACCTTGAAGATGTAAAAATGACGAGATGCCTAGGCCTTCAATAGAGATAAATCCATGTTTGTTTACATCATGAATCTTACAAACATCAAAAGTTACAGATAAAATGTTATTGGGTGGCGATACCACCTTCATAGCCCATGGTTCAAAAGACTTCGAATCCTTCACGGATCCGAAAACATAATGAAGGAATTTCCTAGATTATAGACCTAATTGAGCAATATAACAACTTATGAAGCCCATGATTTTACACCTAAAAATATCTGGTTAGAGAATAAGAACAGGCTAGTTAGTCTCCCACTTCACATTCTCCAGCTCCTGCAATTCCGCCAACAAACGAGCATACTCTGTTTGTGCATCTCCCAGTATCATTTTGAGCCGCACAACCTGTTATTTATAAGTAACATTAGGACCAATGAGTAAAAAATATAAAATTAGTAGGTCACTGGTTAAGACGGGTCATTGTTAGAACATGTTTTCAAATACATTTTTGTCCGCTTCCAAAATACTTTTTATAAATAATTACTTCTTTGATTAAGATTAGAAAAGAATTATCACAATAAACATTTATTTTTAAGGGATTAGGGATGAATAAAAAAACTAATGCTTTATATAGCTGGAAAAAAAAATACTATATATTTGACCCGTTTTAGAGCACAACCTATCGACCCATTCAACGTAAGGAAAAGGTTAATCATGCATTTAGATTGGGAATACAAAATGGAGGCAATATGGTACCTTATCTTTAAGTCCTTCTTCTGCCTTCTCAAGCTGCAAGCATCTGCAAAAAAAGATCAACAAAAACAATTATAAAATGACAAACATCACCAAAATTCTTGAAGAAAAGACGAAGAAATTGCTAGAAGAATAAAAACTTAGACAGATATGTAAGTATATACTTACTGCATTTTGAGTTTTTTGTTTTCCTCGATCACGTTTCCATCGCTTCGCATAGCAGTCTACAGATATATAATCATACAATATCAGAAACACATACCTAAAGTCCAATCGTTTAAAGCATCAGAAGAAATAAACTAAAAATGTAATATTACCATATGAGAGCCGGCTTTAACCAAACTATCAGACTCGTCTCTTGATTTCCTTTTCAAATTCGAACCTATGAAACAGATGAACAAAATAAGTTAAAAAAGACATGAGCCCTTTTTCTTTTTAACTTTATACGTTTTCACTTCTTACCTTCTTTAAAACCGGGGGGACAGTTTGGTATCAGTTCTACTGGTTTTAAAAACGAGGAACTTGAAAAGAAAGCACCCTTGCTGTTTACATTAGCGATTAATGGTGCTTTTTTATTGTTTCCAGTATCAGAAATCAATTTTCTAGGAACGCTTTTATCTACATGATGCTGATGAACGAAATTAGTTGAACCCGGTGTAAGCGATGGGGGTCGAGCTTTTTTCTTAATCATATAGCCAATTAATCCACAATGATAATCCCTGCAAAATTATATTATTTTGAAATTAATTATATTAAAACTTATGATAATAATAATAATATTATTTGGTTCATTATAAAGGATATTGCTTACCAATACTCCCATGTCATTTCTTTCAAGCGGGTAACAAGTTTTTGAAAAACAGAAGTTTTTTCAAAGTCTTGTTTATTATGAGTAGGTTCAATAAAATTTGCTTCGAGAACACCTACAACACCTCTGCCTCGACTGTCGGCAAAGTTGACAACAGACCAATATGGCTGAAATATAGACCACGTCATTGTTACACTATAATTCATAAAGTTAGAATAGATTCCCCAAATTAAGTGAAAAGTAATAACGGAAATCACCAGTATCAAACGATTCTTGTGGTAGATGCAAAAGCCATGAACGCTCACATTTGGAGCCTCCTTTAAAAACCCTATCGTTGTTACCACTTCTTCCTGAATTAATCATTACATTTAACCATATTAGAACATTGGAGTATATACTCTAAAAAAAAGAATTAAGAAAAAGTTGTTGGTTCAATTGTAACAACCTTAGCACCTCCGTCATTATAAGGTTTATACACGATATACTCTGTGTGCTTCAGGTCTGTAGCAATATTATGATAGACAATGACTTCCCCTCTCAACAACATCGAGAAAGTGTCGGGTAATTTCAAGTATAAAACGGATAAGTATGCCTGAAACAACATAAAATGTAGAAAATTTAGTATACTTTGGATTTAGAATCAAAACTATAACAATTTGATTAGAATTATAAACTTACACGAAGAGAATAACGTAGGCGATTAGCAATGTGTTGTTCACTTGCTGCCTTGCGAGAACCTTCTTTCAGTGTACCTTTCCCATCCCAAGTAATACAAATATCCTGAAGGAAATCATGTCATATGTATGCTTAGACCATATACATACATATAAACAAATACCTACATTATATAATGCGTAAAAATTGGGAAAGGGTAGGAGTACAACCTCAGGATCTGACTCAAAATCAAGCTCCATATTACCATCTTCATCTTGCCATAAATTGTATATAATGATTCGCGTGCCATGAGAACCAACAGTTTCAAACTACACACATCAAGAACCTCGTTATATTTCAGAAAAGGTTATAGTTTCTTAACAACAAAATCAATTGTTGACCAGATGGTAAATATGATGTACTTGATTCAGTAGCTCCTGCTCTGTTGAATACGGGGACCATTTTAAAATGATGTCTAGGTTAGTACTTTGTGATCGTAGGGGATCAAAGTTCCCTGTCATAAAGTTGAACGTATAGTGAACCTGCAGTATACAATAACTTCACATTTATATTCGTTT
>LBNU01029398.1:16104-62635 GCA_014162995.1 Artemisia annua
AAAATTAAAAAAAAAAACAAAAAAAAAACAAAAAAAAAACAAAAAAAACAAAAAAACAAGAAAAAAAAAATCCAACTGTATTTGCGTATATATTAACAGTAAACGACTGAAATCTCACCATTGGGACTACTATCCTGTCATACCCAGCTCGAGTTAAAAATGTATATGATAAAAGACCAATGCTTTGGGTCAATGTGCTGTCGATAAGAGAAACAACATAGTTTTAGCACCCAAATAGCAAAAATACTTGAAAGATTTATCAAGGCCAACTATATATACAGAAGCCATACCTGCCAGTCAAGTAGCGGCTGAAAACTATGACATCTGCTCCAAGCCTCATAGTACTAGTCTTGAAACCATTACCATCTGAACGTTTCTACAAGTCAACCAATCAAAATGAAGGGACAAAAAAAGCAGAGACAAAAAAATGAAAAAGTTGCATATCAAGAACAACATACACTTCCCAATCGCAAATTGTGACTTCTTATCTGAAAACCCGAAACTCAAACACTGACGCATTGCTTCTGGATCCATCCCACCCCCATCATCTAATTTAAGTAAAATAAGATAAAACTTAGTATCACATTCTCGAAGATAAATTTGTCAAACAAAGAATATTATTTTGAAATAATTGCCCACCTTGAATTAGCAATGCAGTACTTCCATTTCTTGGGTTTATCGCTTTGTCTATTATCACATATGTGGCCTCCTTTTGTATCTACGAGAAACGGAAGACGCAAAGAGATGAAGCATAAAATAAAAAATTATCTTAGTGCAATTCACAAAATTGACAATACGATAATAAAGTTCATTACCTCATCCACAGCATTGTCAATAAGCTCTGCTATGGCTGCACATGCAAATTGAAAGACAATTAGACAAGACAAATAATAATAAAAAAGATGAATACATAAATAAGCATCGATACATACCACCAAACGCCCATTTATGAGAAGTAGCATTCGAGTGAAGAAATTTTGGGTGTATGTGTAGATAACTAGAACCCACTGTCATATACATCACAAATTCATTAGAATAGATCCGGGGAAAAAATATAAAGACTGAATAATAAGGTAAATACATTTAGCTCTCGACTTAGGAACAAGATCATCATTATAAGCTCCGGCTTTCCAAAATTGTCTAACAAGTGGTGCAGCACATATTGATGATGTTGAACAAAGGTTCGCATCATCAACTGGTGATTGTTCTTGATCCAGCACACTAGTGCCACTAGGGCTCCTATTTTCTTCAGCTTCTTGTCTTACACCATGAATCTTGAACCTCTTGTACAGAGGATCATCGGTTTGGTACTGTGCTTGTTGGGTTGATACCCGACCTTGATTTCCCTCCAACTTGACCCCTCCTGTATCCAATTCTATATCGCCATAATCACTAAAAAACTCAGAAATGTCCATTCAAATTATTTAATTCACTGCAAAGGCACCAAAAAAGTAAAGGTTAATTAAATCCGAAGATCTTTTGACAAAAAAATTCCAAACATAACATAACATAACATAACAAATATATATAAAAAACCTACAAGAATTTATATTGTATATTAGACAAAGTAAGTAGGGTTATATTGCATCGAGTATAGGTGGGTGCGGCGCCGTGACCATATACGGTTTTAGTATGTATCATTTACTATATATATAAATGTTTAATAACGCACAAAACCCTAACGGACATGACCCATCTATACAATAGGGCCAAGCCCACCTATACTAAGTACACGTACCTACTGTATATATAGTCGTTCTATAATGCACAAACCCCTAAATGGACATGGCCCATCTATCCAATAGGGCCAAAGTCCATCTATACAATAGGGCCAAGCCCACCTATACTAAGTACACGTATCTACTATGTATATAATCATTCTATAACGTGCAAACCCATAAATGGACATGGCCCATCAATAGGGCCAAAGCTCACTTATACTAAAACTCGTATCGTATAGACAATAAGTCAATAATATAAGCATCTTTGTAATTCATGAGATCAAAGAAATCTCACGACGGTGGCCTTCATGGAAGCGGTCTCCCTACTCTCGGGTTTACCTAGGGTAGTGGTATGCTCCATCTACACTCAACCTCCCCATACCTAGACGAGAGTGGGTATTGTTGTGGTGAAACCTCATGACGATTCCTATTGTATTGACTTTAATATGTGTTAACATATTTAGGAAGAAAGATTCAGAAGAAATGAGAAAGAAGGCCATCATAACACAAAGATTAATGAAATTTAAATGACAATTTGCATTGGGTTGAGGAAAATATATATAGTTTACATGGAAGAATTAATATCCTAAAATACAAAGATATAATCTAATATATCCTAGCTATGTATCAAAATCTTAACACACATTATGCATTATCACAAAGTAGGTTAGTATCTTGCCCAAATGGATCATCACCTAAAAAAATGAAAGCCCAAGAACATAAGGTTGAACCTCGGGAAAGATCCACGGCAACCTCCCAACATACCAACGGAATACTAAGTTATCAAACATTTATTCTTATAGCACTATAGCAAATACCAACCTGATTAGAGATTCTCAAGCTTCAAATAACTTAGTTTTATCAAATTACCTGATTAGAGATTCTCAAGCTTCAAATAACTTAGTTTTATCAAATTAGTACACATTTACTTATAATCAATAAATATGGAAACTAGCATAATCTTATTATGGAAACAATATATTCCTAATATGGTTGATTGTTTTGTGAAATATTAAATAAATAATGATGTAAATACTTACCATATTAACGAAAACTAATACATTAGGAGGATCTTTATTAACGTGAATAATAAGGACCTTTATTTATTTGGTAATTTAGTTTTATGACTTTATCTTTAATCCTAAAGGTGTAGTCTAGTGGCGGGGGCTTTGGGATTCTACACCAGAGACCCAAGTTCAAACCTCACATATAGCACCTTCCGGGCCAAAAAACAGAACGAATCATCGATTTAAAATTGAAGTAACCTTTTTTTTCCCGCTCACTTGGCCTATTGCGCTAATGCAAACGTCTAATAGAAAGGTTTTGTGAAACATATCATAGGGTTTGATCACAACTCCCCCCTCTTTGCTAGAAAGTAACACAACATTGACTAAGGTCCACCGGAGTCGCCTTTGGTGACCAAGAAGTAAAACACAAACCCGCAAGACCCATAGAGCCTAGTAAATCACTGACCCTCCACAATTGAGAAGTATATGGATAAGACGGGCGGTTCCAACGGGATTCAAACTATAGTATTTAGTTATTTACCCTTAATACACTTCACGTTGTTGATTGTACTCTTCCCGTACATGATAATAGTCCCGCTACGTGTTGCTTTTCTAAAGAGCAATAAATACCCCACTAACTTTCGGCAAAAGGCTGATTGCCTAAATCTCTAACTACACAAAATAGTTATGTACTCTCCGTGAAAAAAGAATACTACAAAGTAAAATGATGCATGTGTTACCAAGTATTGCTTTTAGCAACTATAACTTGTACATATACGTATTTTTTATATAAAATTGAAACGAAACCAAGCCCAAAGTCATAGTATATTTAGATTAAACCATTGCGAAAAATGTAAAAGATACCCACAACTTAGCACTTATAAGTGACTCACTCTTTTAACATTCGGCACATGTGATACGAGTTAGTTACAAACTCATCTAGCTACTTAAACAAATGACGTCCTTGCTTGGCCTAAACACTCAAAAACCATGGTGAAAGATATTGGTAGACCACAACTTATAGCTTATAAGACGCTCAAACTTTTTCATATTCTACACTTTGAGTTACGAGTGGAACAATCTCCCCTACTTTAGCAAGTGAAGGCCTGAACACCCAAAATTCATATAGAAGTAGATGTGTGTCTCACACTCACTGTCTTACAACTCTCCCACCATTAGTAACACCACCAACCCAAAGTCTTAGGTCACCCCAACATCTTTGGGTCTCGACTAAAAACCAATGGAAACAATGTAAGTAACCGAAAACTTGTGACTTACAATAGCCTCAAACTCCTCAAAATCATATCCATATGGGAGTATTAGACAAGTTGTTACTAAAGATTTGATGAGCAATGATAGACAAAAAGAGTTGTCTAAACCATAAACTCAAAATCAACATCAAGACATAATCTCAACCCTACCATACTTTCGAGGGTCTCGCTAACCATATCATATATGATCCATAAAGAACTCGAGAAACATTAACAAACAAGTAAGCAACAATCTTATGTACTAAATTGATACAATTAAATTCATATTGTCACAAGATTACAACAATCCCATTAAAATTATTGTATGTAATAGCAAAGCCCTAAAAGTTAATCTATTGCAATTAAGCATCAAAACATGTACCACATTTTATAAAAAAAAACTATAACAAACTTATAAAATCCACATAAACATCACAATTAATATTCAAAGCAAACAAATTTAGCTTCATATTTGTATAATAAATTAATAAAAATAAGAATTGGGGAAAACAAATAAAAATCATGCAAATCTCCTGAGCTCTCCATAAAACAACGCAAGTACGAAAACTCTCTTGAAAAGCTTGAAAAAGAAAACATTAATTTGTTTAAACAACTTGATCGAAAAACAGAAGAGTGTAAATATGATAAAATGTCTTATGAACATGCTTACAAAGATATGGAAAACCAAAATGATTTTCTGAGAGCTCAGTAAGAATGTTTAAAAGGGGAGGGTGTGGATGCTAAGTTTGAAAAACCATCAACTACGAAGAAACCCAATGTTTCTAATCCGGTTCAAAAACCTAAAATCTATTTCAAGGTTTGCTCCAAAAGTCGTTGAGAAAGATGATTTGACAAAACAAGTCACTCCACATTCTCTGCCTAATCAAAAAGAAAAAGAAAAAGTAGTTGAAGAAGGGGTAGACTCACTCTTTTAATATTCGGCACATGTGCTAAGAGTTAGTTACAAACTCATCTAGCTACTTAAACAAATGACATCCTTGCTTGGCCTAAACACTCAAAAACCATGGTGAAAGATATTGGTAGACTACAACTTGTAGCTTATAAGACACTCAAACTTTTCCGTATTCTACACGTCACTTACGAGTGGAACAATCTCCCCTACTTTAGCAAATGACGGCCTCACTAGGCCTAAGCACCCAAAATTCATATAAAAGTACATGTGTGAGTCTCACACTCACTATGTCTTACAACTCTCCCACCATTAGTAACACCATCAACCCAAAGTCTAGGGTCACCGCAACATATTCAGGTCTCGGCTAAAAGCCAATGAAAACAATGTAAGTAACCGAAAACTTGTGACTTACAAATACCCTCAAACTCCTCAAATCACATCCACGTCGGAGTATTGACAAGTATTGGACAAGTTGTTACAAAAGACTTAACGAGCAACGATAGACAATAAGAGTTGTCTAAACAATAAACTCAAAATCAACATCAAGACATAAGCTCAACCCCACCACACTTTCGAGGGTCTCGCTAACCATATGTCCATATCACATATAATCCAAAAGAACTCGAGAAACATTAACAAATTAACAAACAAGTAAGCAACAAAATCACTTAGCTTGAGTATGGGGGTGTTTACTAAATTAAGTGGTTTGGAGATATTACTAAACATTAAGTAGCCACTTAATTGAGAGAGAGGTTTTTGTGGACTCATTAAGATGAAACAAAAGTTTGGTTCATAAACAAAATCTTTACAAAGATTGCAACAATCTAATAACAAGCCCTAAAAGTTAATCAATCTATTGCCATTAGCCATCAAAACATGTACCACATTTTATAAAAAACTATAACAAACTTATAAATCCAAACAAATATCATATTTACTAATCAAATCAAACAAAATTGGCTTCAATAAAACCCTAAACAAAAATTAAACCACATGCACATAATAATTAAAACACTTACCAGTATGGAATTATTTCAATTGAGGAAATCTTGAGTAATGAAGCCAAGATCAAACAAGAAACCCTAAAAAGCCAAAATTAGGGTTTCAGTTTCAGAATTGTAATCTTTTTTTTATATAATTTCGTGGCATTCAATTTAAGGGAATGGGTTTTTAAACGGAATTGGAGTGAAAGATTATTCACCGGAAACCGACGGCGGAGTTATGACGGTAAAAAAGTGTTTGTGTGTGTGTGTGTTTATGTTGGTTGGTGTGACATGTGGAACAGGTAAGTGAAAAAGATTTTCTTAAAAGGACATATATATGTATGTGAAAGTGAAGTCGTGTTTTATAGAAGTGGTTTACCAAGATTGCGTCACGCATGTTGACAAAATAATAAGTCAAATAAGGAAAAATACTAGTAATAATTACTGTAAAAAGGTGAAAAGTCAAATTGTTTGTAGCATTCATGTAAATCGATTAAAAATAAATTATCAACCATGAGATGTTTTATGGTTTATGCATCGCAACTTAATAATTTTCGTTGATTATTTGATGTTTAGATTGTCGTTTGCTGTAACGGTATGGTTATAAATAAAAAACAATTAGTGAGTAGGTTAAAAGTATACCTGAATGTTGCTCTTTGAATGAAATTGTTGATGAGGAAGATGAAAAAGGAATTAGGGTTGAGAAACTCTTTCTTGTTATTAAAATTGTTGATGAAGAAGATGAAGAGTTTAGATCTTTTGATTGTATATCTTTTATGTATTTATACTAATAATAATCAACTTTACAAGCAGTTATCATAAATATATAATTTGAAATTTAAAATTTTTATTTTAAAATATGGAAACACAGAGATAAATAAGGAATTCAAATTTTAAATTTTAAATTTGTAACAAAAAGATAAATATAGAATTGATCTCAACAAATATTTACTTAATATTGATTTAAGAAATAACTATTTGCTTATATATAGTTTTATTTATCTGTTATTGTTTGATGTTTAGCTTGTAAAAGTGTAGTTACAAATAAAAAAACAAGAAGCGAATGGATGAAACATGTATCATAATTGTATTTGATTAAAATTGTTGATGGAGAATATAAGAATTGGATTAGGGTTCATAAACTCTTTATGTATGTTTACGTATGGTATGTAAATAGGTTTAGAGATGGAATGAGAATGGTTTGTTGTTTGTTTTTCCGTGTTGAACGGTAAGTACACGATGAGATTGATATAGATCAAGAAACTCGGGTAACAATTAAACAAGAACCATGTTGTACTGTTGTGAGGCAGTATTTGCCCAAGTGTGTGAAAACTTATGCGATTGTCTATGCTGCTCTCCTTTATTTGTGTGTGTTGCTCTCCTTTTATAAAAAGGTTTGTAAGGTTTAGAGATAAACCTTTTGAGGATGATCAACAGCTGCTAAAGAACCATGTGTCGATCATTTGGGAGCAGACAAGGAGGACAAATGTCATTCGTCATTTAGCTCGTACGTAGTAGTGCTTGTCGTGCGTCCCCATTGTGTGATGTCAGATGGAACATCTTAACCGCTAGTGACAATTAGGGAGCAGTAGCACTGTCTTACTAAGTCAGGCTTGAGAGGTCTTTCCAGGCTCTACGTGGCCTGAATTTTATCCAGGCTTTTATCAAGTGTTGATGGGCCTTGGTGATGGGCTTAATTCAAGCGTGTAATTAGTGGGCTTTGGACACTAATATTGATACACTATCAAGTCTCCCCAATCAAGTATTAAATCTTTTGTGATGATGACTAGATGCAGGCTTTTTACCTCCATTAGGGTTGTAAGCTGAGTTGGGAAAGGTGTGTTCTCGATGTTTTCATGGGGAAGTGTAGGAATATCCCGCTTCGGGTTTATTCGCTATCTTTAGGATTTGACGCATCTTTATTGCATTTGAGACTGTAAACGGAGTCATCCTGACATTCTTGAGCGGTGTGTATAACTTGTCCCTTTCGATTGTACGTGACGTTTGCGTTGACGTCAGTTGTACCCGCATATTTTGGAATAAAATTTTAAATTCTTTTGTCACCATGTTTTCAGCCTATCTTGGTGCATTTGATCACCAAGATACGGAGCCCGAATTTGCAACCTCATGCCCAGGGGCGATTTATATGACCGTCACGGGTTAAGCTGTCAATGGTGGGCGCAATGTGGGATCTTGTATTGATGCAGGTTTTACTGACCAGGTGTTAATATTTCTAAAGTCTCGATTACCTAAGGTCTACCTATATGCACTAAAGGACAGAGAATCCGGTCGCGTGTAGATTAGTATTTGGTAAAACCGAGGTCGTCCCAAGAGCTATGTGGTTTGGATATTATCTAAGTCTGGTGTCACTAAATTAAATATATTTAAAAGGCGAAATGATTGATTGATTGCAATAAAACTGTAAAGTAAATAAAATAGAAATGAAATGAAAGTTGTGAGCAATAAGAGAGAAGTGTGCTAACCTAATTACTCATCCTACAATGTTTATTATTACGTTTCCTATTAAACTAATCTCATGCTTCAGGTGGGGCGGACATATATCACTAGGTTCATATGGTCAAGTTCCCTAGCCTATCTCCCCCGAATCCTGCCGGGAACCACATGCACTACCCCATGCTAGTAAGCCGACGTACGGTAGACGGGTTTGAGTCATTAAGTGCCACTACATGCTAGATTTATCTTTTATCGTCCGTTGTCACGATCATAGACTGTGGAAAACTAGAAGGGGGGGTTGAATAGTTTACCGGTTTTTAATCTAATTATCTTTTGAAACTTTCCGTTTAATCAAAGATATGAACACAAAGACAATATGTAATATGCAAGTATAAAGAAAGAAACGATCAAACCATGACACGATTGTTTATCGTGGTTCGGCTACAAGGAACTCTATTTTCCTTGCCCTACGTCCACGCCCCGAGTATCCAGCTCGAGAGTTTCTTTCACTAGTCAACAAGCTCCTTTCACCGTCGGAGAAAACCTTACACGTCGCTTACAAGTTTACCGACACTAAGCTAGATGTCGAGTTCTTTTACAAGGGTACAACCACTCCCGTTTAGTTCTTTACAAGGGTACAACAACTCCCGTCACACTATGTATTTTAAGGACTAAAATACTAACCGATCACAACTTAAAACACACAATCAAATGAAGTGTAAACTACACAAAGTCTACACGATGCTAAGCTAACAAGTCTTGCAACGTTGTGTTGAATACTTGTAACTTAATATGCACTTGTGAACTTCTTTGCTACAAAAGAATCTTCACAACAATGAGATGTTAAAGGGTTAGATGAAAGATATGAATGTGTATGTGCAAAGTATAATGAGAAGTGATAAAAAGAAAATTCTAACAAATGGCTTGGTATTTATAGCAAAACATCCAGCAGGTCTGGCGGATACGGCGGAACCCTCAGAAGGGTTCCGCCCGTGTACCACGAGGGTTCCGCCAGGTCTGACAGTGTGTTTTGCAATAACTTACCAAACCAACCAAAGTCACATCAACTAAATATTAGTCAAACACAAAACTTTGTGTAAGAAAACTATGGAGAGTCAAACACACAAAACTTGTGTAAGAAACCTATGGTGAGTCAAACACACAACCTTTCCTTAAATGTATGTTGACAAAACTTACCATAAATGGGATGTGACATTTCTATTTTAAGAAATATAAAAATGTTGTGTTTTATATGAAATGTAAATGTAGCAAATGTTTAGTTATGCAAGACTTTAAACTAAAATCATGTTTTACTAAAAACTAAAGTTTATGCTTTGTCATTAACAAAACTTAGCAAAGATCGTAAAATATAAATAACGTTTTTAGGCGATATTTGTATTAACATAGACCATACTTTAGCTACTTAAGCTAATCTACCCCGGAAAGTGGTCCTATGGTCAATTTGCACACAAAGTCCGTGGTCAGTTGTTATCCCAACCATATCCTTGCAACTCAACTACGCCAGGGTCCTATGGTCAATTCTCCTAGCATACCAAGTATAACCGGGTGTTTAAACTACCGCAACTAAAGGATTACAAGATAAACTAAGCATGCACACACGTAGAAGCATTAAAATAAGTGCGGAAACATAATTAAAACAATGTAAGAATCATAACTAGGCTAGCACCAAAGGTGCTTAGCCAATCATATTAAACTTAACAATCGAAATGATGTTTATAAATGCCATTAGTTCGAAATGTAAAGAAAACAATGAAATGCTGAAACTTATGGAGTTTATGCGTGATTTATTCCTTGGAAAGGCTCTGTATGCTGCTGTAGAAGGGCCTCCTAAAAGCTCTCAACGATCTCTGACTTTGTGTCTGAGAAAGTTGTGTCCAAAATGCAGAAATTAGGGTTGTATTTATAGGCCCGGCACTAGCTACAGCGTAACTCATAAATGTGTTACGGCGTAGCTAGTGTAACGTAGCATGATCTTATCCTTATGCACTAGTTACGGCGTAGTTGCGAAAGTTGTTACGCCGTAACTCTAATTAGGGTTTCGTCTTACGTCGTAGTCTTCAAGTGGGCTACGCCGTAGCATCCTTCTTGGATCTAAGATCATCTCGGTGTCGTTGCTACGCCGTAACTCCATAAGTGGTTACGGCGTAGACACAATCATTCAAGAAATTCAAAGTCTTGGATAAGCTACATCGTAACCATGAGTTGTGGTTACGCCGTAGTTCATAATTCGAGCCATTTCTTATTTGAATTCCTAGCTACGGTCAAAGTGAAATGTGAAATGTTGAAAATGGTCAATTGTGAGAGAAATGTGAATTTATTTATGGCAATGGTATTCTGTAAGTTGTCACATGTGAGTGAATATGGAATGAATATGGAATGTCAACTACCTAAATGCTCTGATATTTGCCAATGAAAGGCTGGACATTAAAATGCAAAGCGGGACATAAAAATGCAAGTTGAAACTGCTATGCTATACACCACATATAAGCACACACTCGAAAGGCCGAAACACACACAAACCCCATTTTGTTCCTGTCTCTCTTTCTAGCACACATAGAGATGGCAAAAAAAATCCGTACCCGACGGGAACCCGATCCCCAAATCCGATTTGACTGGGGAATCCCCGAGTTGACCGGGGATGGGGATGGGGACGGAGAATCCCCGAATTAAAAAACCGGGGATGGGGGCGGGGATGGGGATAACAAAAATCCCCGACCCCGAACCCGAACCCGAACTTTTAATGTATAAGTATACACTGTATAAGTTATATGTATATTAATACTACATGTACTTGTATATGTATATGTTTGTGAGTAGTGACAAGTATTATACTTGAAGTATATATGTATATATAATTATATATGGGATATTTAGTGGATCAAATACTTTTAAAATGTTAAGCACTAACTACATATTATTCTACCAACATTTTGTCCGAATACACACATTCGATGCAGTTTATGTTTAGATTATATGTGATGTTTCAGTATTTACGATACTTTAAATTTGAATGACATTTTAATTAATCCAATTATGTACGATGTATTCTTTTTAAGACATTTATAGATCAGTTCTTTATAATTTCGATTACTTGTAATTTTTATGCTCAATTTATAAGGCCGGAAAATCCCCGAAACCCTGTGGGGATCCCCGATCCCCATTGGGGATGGGGATGGGGATGTAAAACGATTCCCCGATGGGGATGGAGGCGGGGATGGGGATGAGGAGTGAGAAACGGGGATGGGGATGGTAAATACAATCCCCGATAATCCCCGCCCCGTTGCCATCCCTAAGCACACACACCCCAAAAGGCTCACTTCGACGGTCGCCGCCACCACCACACTCACACTGCCATCGAAACTCTCCCCTCCACCGAGACCAACAACCACGAAAGCCCCACCGCCGGATCTGTGTGTCGCCGCCATCGGATCTATATCACAAATAGGTTTTTTGCTTTTAGTATTGAAGGTTTTTAAAAGATTTATTTCTATTTTTGTAGATCTCGACGGAATTTATGTAGCCACTGCCGAAATCTCAGGTTTGTCTTTTTCTTTTTTTTTCTTTTTCTTTTTCTCGTTTTGAATGTTTTGTGTGTGTGTGTGTGTGTGTGTGTGTGTACTTATATGTTTTTTTTTGTAGTTCCCGTAGGAATCTATGTATCCACCGTTAGGACGCAAGAAAAGTTTCAGCCGTTGGTGTCCTATTGGAGTGTTGGTAAAGTTTATAATTTTATTGTTGTATTTTGTAGCTTTTTATATAAATCTATAAAGTATACATTTTTTGTTGACAATTCTTTGAAGTTTATGTAATGCGTATATTTTTTTCTTATTGTATGTGCATTGTGTTATAAAAGTTTGCGTAGATTTTGTCGTAAAGTATAAATTAATTTTCTTATCTATTTATGTATTTGTTAGTAAGTGTATTTTATTTTTGTTTTAAGGTCTTGGTAAATTCTTAATAAATTGTTGGTGAATTTGTTATGTAAATTCTTAGTAAATTATGTTAACTAAAAAGTATGTTGTTAAATTTAGATGTGTAGAATGTTTTTTATTGGAAAAGTGGTAATACATCCATAATACATATAAAATGAAAATGGTCAAATGTAAAATGTTAAAAGTTGAAAATAGTTAAAAGTACGAGAAATATATAGTGTACAACATTTTAATGCACTAAGACATTAAATTAACAAATAATGAATACTCTTATTAAAACACTCATTACTTAAAATTGCAATGATTTATTCACATTGTGCAACCAAATAAAAATATATCTACCAAATTAAGTGCAACAAATTAAAACACGCCTTACTAAAAAGTATAATAAAATTTTCACAATATACAATCTAAACAAGCTACAACATAATCCAAAATATAAAATAATTAGACACACTCATTAATGTTATTTTTAAAACACCAAAAAAAATGAAAAGTACATGTCATTATACACATTATACCAACTAATAAAATAAACAAAGCTTCATACAAGCTAATAAGTTGATGGTACATATAGTTTTAAAAACAAGACCGGACCAACGGGTTCAACTGGGAATCGGTGTCGCCACCGGTTCGGCTAACCAATAAAAGCCATCCGAAAACGAACCATAGAGGACCTGTTGAAACCGATACAAACTGGTGAATCATGCCTTATTGAGATTTATATCTCCGGTTAATCGTCACAGGGTACCCGCCGCCGCAATGCTCGGGTACCCTTTTATCTATACTACATATAATGAAAAAACCTACAAATCTTGAAAGTGATAACATTTCCGGTTAATACACATCGAAAACCGGGTTGACCCGGGTCGCTTCAAACCCGGCTGGTTGACCCAGTTTAAGTTGACCCATTTTTTTGACCGGAACGGTTTAACCGCCCGGGGTGAACCGGGTTTCAAAACATTATGTTTACGTCACAAATCACAATTTCAGGTCATTTTCCAAACCTCGACAATTTTACTATTCACGTAACACTATTCACTCCCTGAGAATAAATAATCATGCAAGTTTATTCGTGTAAACTTTTCCTGCGACTAACACAAGACCAGGATAAGTCTATGTGTTTAAAATACTCATATTTCACCAATAGCCATATTTTACATGAACTATTGCCACTTTGTCATTTTCACATTAACATTTTACTCTTTACGTAGTACGCGTGCTCAAACCTAAGTTATTAGGTTTTAACAACATAAACGCACTCCGTTAGACTTGCCACACTTTTATTATACTTAGTTGAGGTATATTGATAAGTTTGGACATTTTTATAAGTTTTACATTTTTATGTTGCCCGGCTTTAAGTTTCGTGACTTACGGGCTTAATATTAGTAATTACCGGGGTCAAACCATACTCTATAAAACGATAGATAAACGTAAGTCTTACACAATTGACCATCTCATGACACGCATAACACCACCACCTTACACTTATCATATTGCTAGGACACGTGGAAGTATATTTTGTTATGTAACTTTTGATTACTAAAAGTCTAAACTTGTCTAAATAACTCATTTGATAAAGAAAAGTCTCGTATACTCTTTGGGAACTCCTTGTTGCCGTACACAAGAAATCACCAAACATCATCATCCATTTGATTTCAAGCTATAAATTATACTACAAAAGTGAAGGCCTTAGTGAGCTATACATAGTCCTTGTCTTGTTTTGGTGATTACATGGTTGAAATAAGAGATACACAAGGGTTAAAGGAGTTAGAAGATCAAGCACAAGGATTATTAAGATTATTACAAGTTGGGTTGAAGGTGGGAGATAAAGATTAAAGACTGGTTGGTGATACAAAGACATAGGCTAGTGGTTCTTGGGTTTTTTGGTGTTTTCTATCCAAGAATTTGTAAGTCTATATTTAGTTTTCAAGTCTTTCATTCATGTTGATGTAAATTATATACCTTGTACAAGTCTTATATGTATTTTGACAAGATATGACGTTGTACATAAAATTTTAATCATGAAATTAAACTAGAACAAGCTCTAGATATGACTTATGAAGCTGAAATTCTGAACAGCCCCAAAGAATGATTAAACTGATCATCTCAGTAAACTTTGAGGTTAAGGCAATGAGATAAGCCGGTAGAGCTATGTCTTGTGATCGTTTCGCCGGGTGGCGCACCTCATAACTCATCCCGATGAATAAATGAGAGCACAAATGGTAAAACATGTCGAAAACTGCACACTGAACTTAGTTAGCTATAATCTCTTAAAATTTGCATAGAACCCTCTGTTGTACAAAGAATAAAAGTTTTAGTTAACACTTTAATCTAATCAATACCGCGAGACCCGCATCAAACCGAGTTATAGAACTCAACTTATCACTATTTTGGCGAGATTGTAGTATGCTGTCCAAAATTCTGCATTGACATATGACTATACATTAGTAAATTTGATATAAGTTATGAGATATTTAAGACCATGAGACTTATTTTGGATTGGTAAATACGTTCAAATATTTTGCCGAGGACATAAGAACCAAAACATAATGATTTACGGAATTAATGGATTATTAGTGACATAAACCCGACCCTAGAATAACTTATCAATAGGGCTTGTTACTATTTTTAATAAAACCTAAACTTTCATATTTTGTAAACTTACAAAAATATGTACAATGTCAAAAGTGTATAAATACTTTTATAAACGTTACTTTGTACTTTCTCGTTAAATATCTAAGACGCGATTATTATATTTCTTAGGTCGTGCTGATTCCTTATTGTTGTGCTATACTTCTTTACACTGTTCTGCCATACTTCTTGGCACCGTTGTATTACTCACGTCATTACATTCCAAGGTGAGTTCATGCCCCCTATTTTAACTTATTTCATAACTGTTTTGGGGGAGAATACATGCTCGTTTTTACATGAATGCAATACTTGTTTTACTTGAACATGCTATTTGCTTACTTAAACACCAATTCCCTTACTCAAATGTTTCTTTGTTTACTCAAATGTTTTATGTGTTTACATGTAACCACCTACATTTCATGGGTATAGAGATACCTACATTGCTCGGGTATGGCATGATACCTACATTACATGGGTGCGTAACCACCTACATTTCATGGGTATAAAGATACCTACATTGCTCCCGTATGGCATGATACCTACATTACATGGGTGCGTAACCACCTACATTTCATGGGTATAGAGATACCTACATTGCTTGGGTGCGTAGTCACCTACATATCTGGCGACATTGTCAGGATTGCCAGATGACGACATTGTCATGGCTGCATTATCACACTTACCATTTTATAGCGATATTGCTATATTTATCTTTGACTCTTGGCTCAAATATTACTTTTATTTTCATAAACCATATCATATTTGGCAGTGGGTTGAACTGGGTGGATTTACAATGCCTTTGCTGGGAAAATCTTCATTCAAATGCTTTACATTACATTCTTTTTCACTAAACTCTATGAACTCACCAACCTCGTGTTGACGCTTTAGCATGTATTTTCAGGTATTAAGCAATGACACGCTACTGGAGGTTTTGGCAGGGCATGGCATGGTCATAGAAGACTCTGATATTCATTTGGGGACCGTTTTAAACTATATTTTAAGGGCCTACTTCCGCATTACTTTTAACAATGTAAATTCAACACTTTTGTTAATAATTTTATTCTAAATGATTGAACTAAAAACTGTTCTTTGCACTTGTGTTGTGATACCAATTGAGTTACACCCCAGCGACATGTGAGCTTCCGCTGGACCCGATTCTGGGGGTGTGACAGTTTAATCCCTAAATCCTCAAACTTTTATTATTTTTCGTTTATAATTCATAATTTTTTTATCACTAAAATTATCTGCCGCTATAAAATCCCGTCGCTATGAACGGATACTTATCTAGTTTTTATTAAATATGTATATAAATTGTGAAACTGCGAAATTTGAAACTTATTTGAATTTGATATTCTTTTAAAGTATTTCAGATTTTAAAACATTTGAAATTTGAGATTTTTTGAACTTTTAACTACTGCCCCAACGAGATGTTTTGAACATTTTATTGTTTAAAGGTTTCAATCGAGATGAAGTTTATACATCTAATTTGATGTATTAAAGAAGTTTTTTGATGAACTTTCATCTATTGTATAGATATATTCAAAGAAGTTTTACATGGATAAAACGTGATAGTTTTTAATAGTGCATGACTGTTGAAATTTGGAATATCTTAAACTCTTAAAGGGGAAATGATGCCTACATTTCCTTTGAAAAAAAAAGGAAGAACATAGAGAAAACATGTATCATGGACTTACTGAAGGGATTGAACTGTAAATTTTTTTGATTTTTTACAAAGAAAATGTAGGCAAATTCCTACGTTGTAATGTAAGCATCATTTCCCCTATCTTAAAAGTGTAAACTTTCAAAATTTGAAGATATTTTGAAAGTTTAAAAGGTTTAGAATTGGAAATAATTTGAAACTCTGTAAGAGTGTTTGAAGCTTTTATGTTTTGAAATTTGGAATAAATTCACGTTTTATGTCCGAATGTTACACGAAACACTTACCACAATATCCACAACTATAATTGTCTGCCGCTAGAAAATTCCGTTGCTATACACGAGTACTCGTCTAGCAAGCAATAGTTATAGTGATATTATAGTTACACAAAACACTTAACCAAAATATCATTACAACTATATACATCTATAAAACCTCATTGTTATGCACCGGTACTTGTCTATCTATATCTACATCTTTATCTATACCATATATAAAGGAAAAACAAAAAAGTGAAAACTTGAAACTAAAAAAGAAAATGTTAAAAACATATATTTTAAAAGAAAACTACTAATACACATCGAAAATCGGGTTTACTCAGGACGCTTCAAACCCTGAAGGTTGACTTGGTTTAATTTGAGCCTTTTTTGACCCAACCCATCGGGTTGACCCGGTTTAATTTGACCCGTTTTTCGACCGAAACGGTTCAACTGGTTGAACCACCCGGGTCGAAACGGGTTTCAAAACATTATGTCTAATCCTCAAACTTTTATTGTTTTTCGTTTATTGCCCATAAACTTTTTTTATCAATAAAACAATTTGCCGTTATAAAATACAGTTGCTGTGCATAGAGGTGCAAATTGGCCGGTTAAAACCGGTTTTCGGTTTTCAGAAAACCGGTTTTCAAAAAACCGATTTTTCTAAAAACCAGTTTCGGTTCGGTTCGGTTTTTTCGGAGTCGGTTTTTTTCGGTTATAAATGTCCGGAATCGGTTTTTTACGGTTATAAATTTTCGGAATCGGTTTTTTATCGGTTTTTTACCGGTTCATTTTTTTCGGTTATAAATGTTCGGATTCGGATTTTTTTTCGGTTATTTACCGGGTTCGTTTTTTTCGAAATTTTACTAAAAACTTCGAACGTTCTTTTTTTTTTTTTTTTTNTAATTAAACAGTATACTCATAACTTTTATTTAAACAATACAATTATACAATCATAATTTTTATTTAAACAATACAATTATACAACTAAAAAAAATACAATCATAACTTTTATTTAAACAATACAATCTTAAAAAGATATAAATACTAATACATTTTGCGAGCTTCGGCATGGCCATCACCCGAAAACATATTAGTGTAATCAAGTATATCGAGCTTCGGCATTGCCATCACCTGTTATACTCAACTAGTCACTCAAGTCGTCATCAAGATCATTTTCTTCCAAAAAATCTTGTACATCTAAATCTTCAACTTCAAATTCTTCAAACTCACCTTCATCTAATTCGCCTTCGGTATTCGAAGTCGAAGACGAAGGTGATATCCCCGCTTCTTCTTCTTCTCTTATTATACCTTCTTCAACATCTTTATCTAATATTGGAGCTTCCAACGATGATTCATGTTGTATCCTATCTACTCCGTCCAAATAATCTTTCAAACATACACATACTTCCACGGATTCGCATGTTAGTCTTGTCCTTCTATCCGATATAATTCGACCACTAACCGAAAAGGCCGATTCGGAAGCTACCGTCGAAGCTTGGACCGCTAATAAGTCACGAGCCATAGCGGATAAAACCGGATATTGGATTTCCCTTTCTTTCCACCAAGCCAAATTGTCAAAGTTTGCAAACTCATTGGGACTTAAAGTTCTTAAAAAGTTTGTAGCCATATATTGTCCCAATTCGCTTGTTGGGGCCGATGATCGTTGACGCCTTGTAGCGTCTTCAAATAAAGAATTATAAAGGTTTATATTAATGTCTCTTGTCATTTGGGACGATCAGGCCTGCATTTGGTCAACAATTGGGTTTTGTTGGTGACCATATTTTGTTGCATAAATGCCAAACAATTTTTTAAAATGATCGTTAAATCTAAAAATTTGAGATTCTATATAGCCCACGTCATCACCGTCTAACCCAAAAGATAAGTCTAAATTTTTCATTATTTTTTTTATTAAAAGTTCTACACCTCCAACATTTAAACATGGATTAAGTGCGGCGGAACAAGTAAAAACCAAAGGTAAACTAGCAAAATATTTTATAAATTTCTTTTTTATAATTTTAACCATTTTTCTAAACATTCGTGAAGGTGAGTTTTTTAAATCATATAATTTTTCCGTCATAGCATAAATTTGTTTTAAAACTAATGGGCTAGTTGGGTAATAAACACCCGATAATATAGTTGTTGCCTCTTTAAAAACTTGTAAAAACATGGTTAATTCATTTTGTCGATCCCAATCTTGGTCGTTTAGTATTATGTTGGACATATTTTTATTAATAAGTCTTTGATTAAAAGCTTGTAAAGTCGCACGTTGTCATAATATATTTTCAAACATCATGCAAGTAGAATTCCATCTAGTATTATTATCAAGGCAAGGTCCTAGGGGTTCTTCATTACACATTTTACGAAAACGTCTATAGTTTATTTGTCGTTCGTTGCTCGATTTATATATCATTACTAATAAACCCCTAAATTTCGTATATAAACTATCACATATTTTTAATGCCGCTTGTAAGGATAAATTTATAACATGAGCAACACAACGGGAATGAATGTTCAACATCATCATTTGTGTAATGTTGTTTTCGGACATTGCTAGTAGCAACGGAGGGAGTAGTGGAAGCTTGTTGTGATTGTGAGTTTTCCATTATAGCGAATTAGCGATTTTAGAGCGTTTTTGAGAGATTAAAGAAAGAAATGAGATTGTTTTTGATGTGTTTTCAACCCCAACTCATTACCTCTATTTATAGTGCCTTAAAACTCCCCAAAAACCCTCAAAAAATTCAAAAAAACGGTCATATTGATTTCTAGCCGTTTGTCTCGGTAAACTTAAAAAAAAAAACCGGCTAACGGCTATTTTTTTTTATTTTTTTTTAAAAAAAAAACGGCTATATTTTTATAAAGAAACCAGTTAAAACCGGTTAAACCCGGTTTTTTTAAACGGGCCACGTGTATATATTTAAAAATAAATAAATAAATAAATAAAACCGGTTAAAACCGTTTTTTTTTAACCGGTAAAAAACTGGTATGGGGTAAAAACCTATAACCGGTCTAACCGGTTCGGTTTGAAAAAACCGGTTCCGGTTTTAATATAACCGGTTTTGTCAAAAGCCGGTTCCGGTTAAACCATCGGTTAAAAAACAACCGGTTTAAGATTTGCACCTCTAGCTGTGCATGTGTACTTGTTTATTTTTAATTAAAGAAATTCGAAATTCTTATTTAAATAGCACATACAAATAGGGGTGTTCATGGTTCAGGTAATAAACCGAATAAACCGAAAACCGAACCGAACCGAACTGAAAAAAAGAACCGAATTTATAACCGAACCGAAGTTGTCATAAAAATTCGGTTTTCGGTTTGGATATGGTTTTGCCTATCTGAACCGAAAATCGAACTTTTATAAATATATATATATATATATATATATATATATATATATATATATATATATATATATATATATATATATATNAGTTAAAACCGGTTAAACCCGGTTTTTTTAAACGGGCCACGTGTATATATTTAAAAATAAATAAATAAATAAATAAAACCGGTTAAAACCGTTTTTTTTTAACCGGTAAAAAACTGGTATGGGGTAAAAACCTATAACCGGTCTAACCGGTTCGGTTTGAAAAAACCGGTTCCGGTTTTAATATAACCGGTTTTGTCAAAAGCCGGTTCCGGTTAAACCATCGGTTAAAAAACAACCGGTTTAAGATTTGCACCTCTAGCTGTGCATGTGTACTTGTTTATTTTTAATTAAAGAAATCTGAAATTCTTATTTAAATAGCACATACAAATAGGGGTGTTCATGGTTCAGGTAATAAACCGAATAAACCGAAAACCGAACCGAACCGAACTGAAAAAAAGAACCGAATTTATAACCGAACCGAAGTTGTCATAAAAATTCGGTTTTCGGTTTGGATATGGTTTTGCCTATCTGAACCGAAAATCGAACTTTTATAAATATATATATATATATATATATATATATATATATATATATATATATATATATATATATATATATATATATATATAGGACGAGATAGCCAAATAGACGAGGAAAGGTTCCGGGAGAAGGGGGATTAAGGCAGCTTATCACAAGCGCCCCACCCCATACGACTTGTTGGGGGCCGAACAGGACCCTAGCTTTATTGCGAGCCAATATATATATATCTCTATATTATATATAACAGGAGGCATTACACGCGTATTGCCCAGTCATTGTCCAGTCATTGCCAACTAATTAATTTCGTGCCATGTCATCACATTCTGTCCATGTAAGCAATTTTTATAATTTATTTTGTATTTTTATAATTAATTTTGAAAATCTCTACATTATATTTACCAGCTAAAATTCGAATATTATTTAAAAAATTTGTCTCATGCAAGGTTCGAACCTTGGTCATGGCATCCATAATCAAGCGTCTCAACCATTAGACCACACAGGATTTTGTGGTAAACATTAGAAAACATTAATGACATGCTTAAAATACATATTAATACCTGATCTACATCAAAGTAAAAATAAAGCCCAGTCCATTCATTATACGGAGTATATTTTTTTCAACCCTAATATCACTCATTCATCTCATATCACAAACACGACAATTTTTTTTCTTTTCTGATTTGATGTTCACGTTAATATGCATGTTGTTTAGGGTTTTATTGATTTTAATGTGTTTTTGTGCAGGTATCTCAGAGTAGAAACAATGGATTATATGACAGGACGTTTTATGTTTTTTTTTTTTTTTTTTTATAGATATGGTTTTTGTTTGACTGACCACATAATAATTTTCCCTCGAAACCCTAATGATAAAACTTTGTTACTATGTATGCGTATGTTGGATTCTTTGCCGCTTTTGTAGGTTAGATGTCTTCTTTACAGGTTAGTTCTCTTCTTTTTAATGCATGTTGCTTTAATGATTCTTAAAACAACATGTAGGTCTGTTTAGAACTCATAATAATTTGTAAGTTGATGTCAAACAAACGGTCTTTTGTATGAATCGGTGATTTCTGTGAAAATTCATATCTAAACATCACCTCAGTCTTTTGCTGCATTTTTTTCTTACCTGACTGTATTTTTCTTTGAATAGGATCCATAGTTTCTTCTGACTCAAATGAAAGGTGCAAGATATCTATTAAGCTCACAAAATCATCATTATTTGAGGAAGGAAGTGACATGGAAGGTAAATTTGTTATCATCTACTACAGTTTATTTCTTTCTATTGCTTATTTATAATAAGAAAGGAAATGGAACCTAAACATTCTACGTCGCAGTACTTTATAAAATACTTTTTCATGTTTATTTTCATTTCCATTGTTTTATTTTGCATTTGTTTTAATCATCTTTGGGTTGCACGATTGTTGCGGAAATTGGTTGGTCACTGAACACGGGGTTAACAATCGCCATATCGAATTCCAAGTAACATGTTTACCTTATAGTATTTTCGGTTTTATAGTATTACTGTTTCTGAGTTCTATGAAAAGTATATCGTGTAAATGTATGCTCTATCTTTTTTTGAAATTCAATGAGTGCAGCAGTGTCCCAGGGTTGTCATGCCTATCAAGAGCGAAAGTATTCTTCGGGTACTCAAGTGGCTAATGATGCAGAAAGTCAGCCTATGAAGTTTTTGTTTGATATACTTATCTTGAATATTTAATTTCATGCTGAAAATACATTGGTAGTTTTTGGAAGTATTAATTTTAAAAGGAATTCTATAAATGTCACTTTAAGTTATTGTTTATCTGCTCTTTCGTAGCTGAAAAGATTAGCTTATGAAGTTCTACAAATTTAACATGGTGATTAGTAGCATAACTCCATATTTTATGTACCAGTGGAGCTCACCGAGGCTACTGAATTGCTATGCATGTTGAAATGGCAAGGCTATGGTGAAAGTTGCTGATTCGCAGTCAATGAACAAGCTAAACAACATGAACATCTTAAGATGAGTTTCCTGTTCCAGTCCGGGAGGAAAAGAAGGGTTGTCGCATAAAAGCTTGGGGGAACTAGAAGTATGGTAATGTTATTTGAGTTCTTATTTTTCTTTAATCTCTATTGTTTTCTTATAAAAGTTACATACAATGTTTGCAGTGGGTGGTTCAAGTCACATAAGTTGGGAAGAGGTGCTGTACATTTCGAGGTATTCGTAGACTGAAATGGCCATAAAGAGGTTGCAAGGGCCCTCATCATTTCAGCGTGAGGTATAATGGTTATGCCATACCCTTAACAAAACTCTATGCATGAGAATAGATACCGTTAAAGGACATTTTCCAACTCTCACAAACTGAAATTAGTGATAAATTTTATTTTTAGAATCTTTTATTTTGTATAAAAGATAATTTTGTGCGACAGTTACCTGTTTTGGATTAGCCTCAATAGCTTAGGGGTGTTTCTGACAGCAGTTTAGAAGTAAAGCGGGCCAGAAAAAAAGTTAATGATTTGTCCACTTTTTTTTATCAATATCATTTATTAAAAATGAAGGTAAACAAAAAAGAAAAAAATGGCCTAAAAATCAGTATATCAGCACTACTGAATCTGGGACATGATACGGGTTCATGATGTATTCTTAGCCACCGTCTCAAGTCTGTGCTTCAGTAAACCAATCATTTATTTGATCTGCCTCTGTTGAAGTGAAAAATAAACTTGTAGAGTGAAATGGATCTGTACATATTAACTCTTAGCACCGATGGACAAGAGGATCTCATTGTTGTTGTGTTTCTTGACTTAACTAACACTGTGATTGCTAAGCAACCTGATCCAGCTTTCAAAACAAGTACGTAGTTATTATGTTATCTTCTCTTTTGTATTCCATTTCTTTACAAACCACGAGTTAACTTTTGATTCCGCACATACAGGTTTACTAATTGTCTATAACAAAATTTTGGAGGGTAGATTTAGAGAGGCCAAGACACAGGACTGTTATCACATCAGATGTTCAAAACCAAATTATGTCAATGAATCAAAAAGCTCGAGAAGAATGGGAGAACAAGCAGGCGGATGTAGAAAAACTCCAAAGATTAGATTGTTTGACATCTGTTAATGTAGAAGTAAAGAGGGTGACAATGACTGAAGCCATGATAACCTTAGCTGGAATTATTGGGCATGATTCAATTCTCATACGAGTTTTCTATAAGTCGTCCCCCTTCGAGAATTATACACAGAAAAAAATGTTCGGTCTGAAAATATTCGGCGGCCTAAGGGTTTAATAACGTACAGGTGGAAATTCTGATTCATTTACTCATGAATTAGTCCTTATGTATTATATTTTTATCAATAACAGGTCATACATATAAATAATAATTCCACTTACATGGGCTGATGACTAACTAATCATTTATGCAGGTATGGATATTAAAGTCTTAGGCGACAACGACTTCTTTTCGGAATCAGGTATATATGGGGGGTAATTAGGACTTTCTTGGGGTAGTGAAATAGTATTACTTTTGATTAGTATTTTTAGTTTGAATTTTTTTAGTTACGTTACACAGATTATCCAATCCAACCTACCCGCCTCCAATCATTACGGGACAGTGTTTGATCACTTGTGAATGTGACGGAATTTGATTTAATACAAGGAAGGCCCAACATTGTTTGGTGTGGATGCTGCAACGAGGTCTCATGTTTAGAGATTGGTGTCTTCAATGATAAGCCTCTTACTTAAAAAAATGCAAACGCTCTATTTTCTTTAATCCTATATTGAAATCTTGAAATATGCTCAATTTAATAATTGTAGTACATGTTTGATTTTATAAAATTAACAGATATTGCGTTAGTATGAGATATAATGTTCGTGGAGAAGTTTCTCAGCGTAGCACAAAAGAAGATTGGGCAGAATTGATGAGGGTGTTCAGCACTTAATTACTTAATTACCACAAAGAAAATAGTTTGGATGGAACATGTCACGAGTCGGGTTTGTTTACACCAGATGCCGCATGGTTAGGTGTGTTAGGTGTGTTGTCTTCGCTTCGTATCACAACTGACAAAATCATTACGAGAGTGTGTTGGATGCATTAACTAATGAATGTGAAATGGTACTTTTTCTTTCTTTGTGTAATGCGTACAAGCTCTTTAATTGTTTTATTCAAATATTTTAGTTGTTATTCTAACTATCATTGCATCATTATAACGGGCTAAAATCACCTCCAGCAACACTGTTAAAGAACTGCACCCATGTATCGAATCTTATATGGGTATCATTTGGGTTAAAAAGTTTGTTAACTGAGTCAATATGTCCCTGCAAAAACCTGTTTTCCTTTGTTATTTATGTTTTCCTTGATGTAACTTTTAGTCTCTTATTTGTTGTTATCTTCCTACGTGTACATACAACAGGCGTTGGGTGTTAACGTGTTTCAGCCCAGAGGCAAACTCATTAGCAAGATTTGTTTCAAGTATTATCTTTGTAGGTTATGTTTATCAGCAAGCACAAAAGGAAAATCGGAAAAACAATGGAGCTGATGGTAGTCCAAAAGAGAACCAAGTGAGTTGCTTCTTTTCCTCACAATCCCACATTCATCATAAAAACCACACGGATCTTCTATGCTCATTATTCCAGGCCACGTTGGTACCAGGCCCCGGGTATTCTGCTATGTTGTGACAGTTACCACAATCGACGTTTGGTCTGTTGGATGCATTTTAATTGTGAGCTGCTTATAAGTTTGTTAATTAGTCAAATATTAACCATATAAAACTTCTGTCCAATTTTAGTACCAAGACTGTAATCTATGTGGTCAAATTGCAAGTTGATATTAGTCTCGCCATACAAGGTTACAGTAGTTTCTATTTTTATACTATTGAAAGCTGTTTTCGGAAAAGAATGTTATCGGTTGAAGTCGGAATGCATTTGTGATGAAAGGGGTGTTGGAAGTATGTTATTAGATACAGTTTGTTGTGAACCTATTGACTGTTCATTCTATAGAGGTTAGGAATGATATCTTTACATTTTGACGCTCTGTGAAAGCTTAAATGTGATAGTTGAATTTCATTCGACTATTACAACCATTCTACCAACTTTAGATCATAGTCACCTAAATCGCGGTTCGCTAGGCTATCATGTTTATTCAAGTTTCTATCATTCTGTACTTAGTAGTAGTTCATTGATTTCGAACAAGTATATTGTATTTGTTTGAGCTTATCTTTGGGATTAAAAGCTTTTGTCTTCTTTTTTTCTTATATTCCATAAGCCGCATTTTTGTTATAAGTCCGGAAACGAAGCTTATAAAATATAAGGCGAAGTAAGATCATAAGCTTCTAAGCCCAAAAATAAGCTTAAACAAACAGCCCCTAAATTTTAGTAGCGTCAGTGCACCACTTAAAAAACTTCATTTGTAGTAATGTGTATTAGAAAATCCTGGATCTAGCACCCAATGTAAAATAGCGTATGCAATTTAAACGTTAAAATGCCGTAGTAGGTGTTGAATATCCAAAACCATAGGATTCTCAATGTGTCAAAATTTAATAGCTTCGAGGTCTTGAAGAGAAAATGACTTCACGTTGTTTACTTGGGTCATAAATCTTTTGAAATGAAAATTTCAACCTGGGTACACAGAATCTGTGTCTATTCAGGTTACATTCTATCTATAACGGGTCACACGGGTATATATGAAAGTAGATAAAAATCAGACGGTTCAAAGATGATTAATTTTATTCGACATACTTAAGCTTTATTTTAGTTATTTGCAATTAATATATACCTTAAATGGTTTTTTTCTTTGACTGGAAATCATAATTAGGTGAGACTAGGATTAAAAGGTTATATACTCTATAATACATGACAATATGACATGTAGTTGTTACAAAGATAAGTATCTTGAAAGTTACTGTAAGGCGCTTATCAAAAACCAAAAACTATAAAGTATCTTGAGTTGGCGGTTTTTGGTTTTTTTTTCTTTGTTATAAGATAAGGATTAACTTTGTTGCAAATCTTGAGTTAGCGATTCTACTATGGGGGTGAATGGACTACTGTAAGACTGGCTTGTGACAAGAACGATAGCAAGGAAGATGAACATGATGTTCAATGGTAGACTGACACATCATGACTACTGAGGTTTAATGCAAGTTGATATGCATGTGCATAGAGCAAATGTAAGCTGTTCTTTGTGTATTTAATAAAAGGTTTAAACAAATGGACAAAAAAGTGTTTGTGGGTCAACCCTCCCCATTTGACCCTCCCATCTTACCACCTCTAATAGTTATATAATTTTCTTCTGATCTTGCAGGTCATGTTACCGAGGATGAAGAAGATGCAAAGAGCTCACGACCAAAATTCCCATGAAAGGAAATGATCGAGATTACCAATATGGGGAGGTCTGTATGACACGTTAACGTTTATTTCATCAAAATCTGTTTCTCAAATTAGCTTTGATCTTATGAGTTCACCCATACACCTCACCCCAGCATATGATATTATGTTTTTATGAATGAACATGCTAGAACTCATAGTATAAGACTGTCCATACATCTTGCTCAAGTTAAGCCAGATTTCTTAAGCGGAGATGAAATATTCCTTTGTCTTGATCAACACAGTTCACATACAAACACTTCTGGCACTTACCCAATCTACACAACTACATTTTCTTTATTTATATACGATTAGTATTTAGAATCACCAATATATTCACTTCTATGAAATCAACTAAGATGGTTAGAATATACTTATTAGAAAACATGTACTCTCAGGTATCAACTACTAATTAACTTATAGTTGGTACACACTTTATATAAGTATTAGGCTGGAGATAGACGAAGAACAACCATAAGACTCCTGCAAGTTTTTCGAGGAGGAACTAAAAAAGATTGAAAAAAACAAACTCTCCTTCCTTAAAAAAAAATTTTCTGTTAAGTAATAGTATCATCAAAACAATAATTATAAGTCATGCCCGCCCATCGGGCGAAATATCTCAACATTAAATAAAATCAACGTCGATAAAAATAATTTTCCATTAACAAACACCATAACAAAATTAACCACAATTTTACGATAACTAAAACCATCCGAATTATAATTACAAGTCATGCCCGCCCATCGGGCGGGCTTTGAAGTCTAGTATATANATATATATATTTATATATATATATTATTATATATATATATAAATACTATTAAAATTTTACCTTAATAAAAAAAACACATTTTATGCTTGAAATTGTTTTTTTTTGCCAAAAATCTATATAATTAAATTTAAAAAAATATAAATGTTGTAATTCAAGTACAAAATTCGGTTTTTGGTTTTGACCTATAACCGAACCGAACTTCGGTTCGGTTCGGTTATAAATATTTTTGGTTCGGTTCGGTTTTCGGTTATGACCTAAATTTTTTTTAACCGAATAACCCGAACCGAATAAACCGATTAACCGAGAACCGAACTGATGAACACCCTACGTACAAAGAAAAGTCAGGCCCGTATTCAGCCCACTTTCAGCCCACAAACAAGATTGATTTTTCATAAATCATAACAAGAACCGGTTAGTTGTTAATTGGCGCCATTTTAATATCTTCTAATCAGTTAATCCAACGGTATACCTGTAAAGTTTTAACGGTATTTTTGGCACCTTAATTTATAGCATCATATACATTCCATGTTCCAGACATAAACATTAGCCCTCAGAACAGACTTTGATAGTATCTTTTTCGTCCCGTCCACAACGTGTTCGATGAAATGCCTCAGTGAAAAAAAANAATGCGGACGTTGTTGAGTTTTGTCCTCATGATTCGTTCCATCATGTCTTGGCTGCTTCGACTTACACGCTGCAAGAGGGTGATCGGCCGAGTAGATTAGGGAGTATTTCTCTTTTCAATGTGGATACGGGTCGAGTTGATTTGTTTTATAGGTTGAAGACGGCTGGTATCTTTGATATGAAGTGGAATCCGGTGGGAGGGAGTGTGACGTGTCCGTTGCTTGCTCAAGCTGATGCAGATGGTTGCTTGAAGGTTCATCACTTACAAAACTCCGTTGATGGTAAGTTAAAATGAAACACCAATATTTCAAATATGTATCTGTGAAAAAGATATCGAGTACATATTTCGATCTTGAAGTCTTTTAGATTATATGTTTTTTTAACGACAATCCATATGGAAGGATAGGTGTTAGTAATGTCATTATTATAGCTTGTAAGTTTTTCATTGCTGGCTCTTTTGTTCAAGCATAATTCAATATTGGATATGATATAGGGGATGCTCTGAAAGAGGTATATAGCGAGAAAGTCAGCTCCTCTATGTGCCTGTGCTTAGACTGGAACCCTTCGGCTACATCAATCACAGTGGGTCTTTCAGATGGTTCAGTCTCGATAATCTCTCTTGAGGAGACCAAAACAAGCATACTACAAGAATGGAAAGCACATGACTTTGAGGTTTGGGCTACTTCTTTCGATCCAGACCATCCGCATTTGGTCTACACCGGGTCAGATGACTGCAAATTTAAGGGGTGGGACTTACGAAGCGATCCATCTGAAATGGCATTTCAGAATTCAAAAGCCCATCAGATGGGTGTTTGTTGTATAGCAAAATCTCCTCATAATCCTCACACTCTTTATACCGGAAGCTATGATGAACACTTAAGGATATGGGATGTGAGATCAATTTCAAGGCCTGTGAATGAAACATCGATAAATTTAGGTGGTGGCGTTTGGAGAATCAAGACCCATTCCGAAGTGCCCAGATTGATTCTTGCTGCTTGTATGCACAATGGGTTTGCTATTGTTAAGGTCAATGAAAATGAAGCCAAAGTGGTGGAAACATACAGCAAACATGAATCACTTGCTTATGGAGCAGATTGGTATAGAGGCCGTATATGCCAGGAAGACGGAAAGGAGAAAACTATCATTGCTACATGCTCGTTCTATGATAAGCTTCTTCGAGTTTGGGTGCCCGAAAGTGATACAATTTAATAGACGATTCATATCCCCAAGGAAATCTTACTAAAGTTTTGTAAGTCTTTATTTACATTCCGTATTCATCAATATTAAGATCTATATGTATCGTATTTTCGATTGTTTGGAGCTTCAATTGATTTCTTTTAAAGATTCACTTGATTTGTAGTTCTGTACGTTTCTTGTGTTGATGATAATAGGAACTTGTTGAAATTGGTGTCATATTTAGATTAAACTGAAAAAGATAGATGGGGTGGAGAAAATTTTGAGCTTTCATAAATGCGGCTAAAGTGGTTTTGATATTTTGTGGTTATAACCTATCCTTTTGGGATAATATATGTAGGGCTACACTAAAAATAGTGGGGCATAATTATTTGGAAGCATTTAACACTTTCTCTTAGGTGGCTTATCAAACTCACAATCATCACTCCGCAGGACTCGCCATTGATTTGGAGTTATTCATAAATTCTCTAGAGTTGTCGTTCATAAAATGAGAAGTCCACATTAGCCTTGAAGCAACTAACAAGGTTACTTGTATAGTTATATGATCATAATGTCACATAATTCCTCTCGTTAACAACCATTGCAAAATGGAAGTTCTAAAATTACCTTAAAAGACTGTACATTGGTGCAGCAAGGTCACCTTATAGTGGTCCCTAGTGACTTGATGAACATAGATAGGAAAGGTAAGATGATTTTCCTTAGGTGCAGGTTAAGAAAGGACAGTTACTACTCATCAGTAAATGGTGTAGGGACCTCAGACTTCTAATTTTTTTCTTTTGCATGTTGGAAGTTTGCTATGGTTTTGAAAATGATGGATTGATCTTTCTATTTTGGCCTCATAAATGTTATCACTTCAGTTGTTGTCTAGCAACCCCTCACCCCACCCCACTCACACACAAAGACAGAGAGATTCCATTAAGGATTGTTGCTAAGCAGAAACGTATGGAAAATACTCCAAATATAGGGTGTAAAAGTTAAAACTACCATGAGAGGCTGCCCATGCCCAATGAATGGGCAAACATAGTGGTGCCACAGTCCTTATTTATCTAATCTTTTTTAATTTTAAATTTTAAATGTTCAACTAAGCTGTTGGAATCTGATTTATCTTTCCAACTTGGGACTTCTGATAATTGTATCTGAAAGATGAGTCATGAGTCGAACCCATATCAGACAGGACAATAAACTGTATTTTTCTGTCTGTTGATGCAACCTCTAATTATTCATTTGACATAGTGAAATGATTTTAAATGAGATAAAAACTCAAAAGCTACTCGTTATTCTGACCAATCATTTGAGAGAAACCAAAGTGGTTGTGACTTCAAGTCGTTACAGAGTAACAAGTCTTTGGCCTAGCGGTATCCAAGGTGTATATAAGGTGCCCCTTCAACCCAATGGTCGTGGGTTCAAGACCCAAGCCACCAACGTTGAAGGATGTGTGAGTTTGCTGTAAAAATAAAACAGTAAAATCCGATATTGGGCCCTTATATTGCTGATTCCAGTCTAGATGATCTTTAAAGTTTCATGTCGATTGTTATTTTCACTCCATTATAAATTTATTCTTTTACAGCATATTTATGGTACTGATTTGAAATAAAAATTTACTTTTGTTTACTGCATAGAGGAAAAAGCTACATTGATCTGTCCTTGCTGCTATTTGCTGTCTATGCATGTTATATCTTCCATTTTGTCTTCTCAACCAACATGTGTGCTAATGAATATTTTATAGAATCCTGTGTGTTTGTTTTTGTCCAAATATCCATATTGAATAATAATTGCAATTATTCTTTCATGAGTTTCAACTTAATTTGCTCAAGAAATTTCTCTTTAGCAAACTGTATCTCTGACAAATACAACAGAAAAAATGTCACCTTTATAATTTTATTTTTAAGGTTGAACATATTTTGTTTCTAAGGGTACTGGCAATGGGTGGTCTATGGGCTAGCGGGGTGGCCAAACCGCCGGGAACACCGCCGCCACCCCAGCGGTTTGGTTGGCCGGTTTGTTCCAGCGGGTATATTCCCCTCGGAGGTTTGAAGTTACCGTTTGAAAAATTCGAACGTTGGGGAGTACAATATGAACGTTGGGAGTAGAAACAAAACAAAAAAAATAATAAAATAAGTTGGTGGGGTTGGGAGATATGAAAAATCTATGGTTGACACTAAAAAGTGGTTGAGAGGTATGAAAAAAGTGTAAGTGAGGTGGAATAATATTATTGGTGGGTTGGGAGGTATGGGTTTTTTTGGGAGGTATGGTTGACACCACCCTAAGTATCTGCTTTTAAAATCAATTTGGTTAACTACAAATTGTTCAATCTACAACAGATTACAGAAAAAGTCAAAAACAAAGAAAAAGACAGAGTTCTGATCAATATCTTTTTGGACTCTTCTCATGAAGTTTTAAATTTGACTTGCAGCATTGTCTAGCTTAATTAACCTCAACTTTAAACATTTAACTGTTCAAAAAATGCACACTAACCTTTTTTCTCCCCTCAAGAATCATATTCTGTTTACAAACAACAATAACAACAACAATACCCAATCCCGCTGGAGCAAGGTATGGGGTAGGTGAGATGTAGACAGTCACACTCTACCCGAGGGTAAAGGGACTGTTTCCAGAAAGACCTCTGGCAACTATGTGCGCGCAAGCAAACATACAATATGAAAGGTGTGGGGGAAGAGAGACAATGACATAGATGGAAGCATAAAGCAAAAGCATACAAGCGAGCAAAGACATAAATCATACATTCTGTTTACGTCTTCTTATAATATATAAAAGCGAATAGCAATTAAGGCCAACGTCACATGCCAACGAGATCTAAATACATCGTTGAACATGCTGAATGCTGATAGCCTCCGAAATAGAACACACTCCTGCATAAAACACTGATACTAGCAATACACCCGCAACAAGAGATGATAACATCACTTTATATTATAAGTACTCGTTATTTTACCAACTGTTGATACAGTTATCCACGTATAAATCATATAATAACTTCACCTTTTAAAAGGAGTTAAGGAAACTCATATGGGTGTAAAACGTAAGATTCAGGTTGGATACACTTCACATTCAACGTGTACCGTTAACTTCTTGACGATCAAAATCACACCCAACAAAACTTAAAATTTCTGATCCATACCAATAAGTGTTTTATCTAAATCTTGTAGACTAATTACGCTTGACTACTTGAGGTAGATAAAATTTGAAACAAGAAAGAAACAGTGGCTAGAAAGACAAGGGTCCTTCCAGGAGAGGTCTGTCTATGGCCAAATCATAAGTACTGTATCTTTCTTACTAAACATTTACTACAACACACATTTACTCTTGAGAATCTATCACTCTCTCTCACACACTCTCACACACACTTATCTACACAAAAACTCACACTTGGTTATAGAGTGTTAGTTTCACATGCTACCTCCTCCACAAAACCTTGTATTATTTCATCTCTAAGCACACATACATACACACATTACACTATACAGCCATGCATTTGTTTCTTTACTCATGACCTCAAACTAGTTTCCAATGGCTGCTCTGCTCAAACTCCACCCTCCAACGCGAACAAACAAAGCTGGTTTGATCACATATTCATGGGCTATTTGGTTATTCATTGTTGGATTATTGTGTATACAAGTTGAGTCTGCTAGTTTGAAGGACTCTATCAAGCTATTCAAGAAACCTGAACTAATCTCTAATAGCGACTCGCCTACATTTGCTTTTCAAGTTGGTGATGTTGAATCTTCTTGCACCAATTGTACTTCCAGCTGCAAGGTTTGTGCCTTTTATGCTCTTTATATATATATTCTATGTTATGTTTCTTGAGCTGTAAATGGAAAAAGATTAAAACTTGTTCATATAATAGATTGCAAATGATTTAAGAATTAGACTTTGGTTTATGAAACTTGCATGCAATTAGATTGGAGAAAAAGTTATAATTTAAAAGTTTTCGACCCAATTCATGAAAAATGAGATCTTAGTTCAAAGTCTCTAGAATTACAAATCTTGTAAACCATGCATTATTGCATATGCTGTTCTTGCATGGCTTGGGACTGGCTCAGTTCCCAGTTTAGAGTCTTGTGGTCAAACATGCAATTATTAAATCCAGTAAAAGCGCTTATTTTGATATAAAGCTTAAATAATTTGATTTTGGTTAGAACTTATATGATATAATATAGTAGCTGTGTATTTCTTTAGATGTAAAAAAATATGTATCAATTTGGATTCTTGCTTCAGTATGTTTGACCAAAAAAGTCAAAAGTTAGCTCTAGTTTTGAAGTTGGAAAAAAAATAGTAAACAGTTGAATTCTCACTTGTGATTTTTGGCTGCAGAATAGCAGGATCAAAAATTGACAAGTTTTGCTTGTGAATCATAATTAAGGCATTAGTTATGCATAACTATTTTAAAAACCAGACAAAAACATCTTTTCAAGTGAACCAAACCAATCCGTCTTGTCCCATACTAAAATGAACCATTTCAACCCGAACCAGTTTAGATATTATACCGTTAACCACGCCGTCCATATTACCACCTCTGCAAGCAAGGATTCATATCCAACACGCATAAATATGTTCTTTTGTTTGCGTGCAGCTGGATGATCTCCGGCCATCAAACTGTTCATCCGGAGAGATTTCTTACACTAAATTGCAAGATGGAAACCATACATTCGAGGTGTGCATCAACGGGTCTCATCCAATCCATTGTGTTACATATAACTGGACCATTGGTACTTAACTATCCTTCCTCCTTTTAGTCTTTACTCAAAGTCAAAATACATATTTTTTCTGAAATGCTGCCTTATATCCAATGTAACTCTAGTTACTAATTGCTCCTGCAGACACTGTTCCACCAACAGCAACCGTTACAGCTTCGACATCTTTTACAAATGGTTCAAGTGTTTCTGTGTATGTTTCTTTTAGTGAACCCTGTGGTGGTGGAATTAGATGTTTGTCTGTAAATGACTGCAGCGTAAGTAGGTTCTTCCTAGCACTTCCATTATATATATGATTGTCTATAAGTTTTCAAATATATAAACAAATAAAAAAATTTCACTTGCAGCTTCTAGCTTATGGTCCAGGCAATGTTATACCAAGCACACTAAAGATTATCAAGCCGAATCGTGAATTTTCTATTTCACTAAATATGTCAACCAGCGTTGAGTATGGAAGAGTTGTCTTAGTAACAGATAAAGGTTTCTGTAAAGATGCTGCTGGGAATCAATTTACAAGAACAAAGGCTTCCTGGTTCTTCGTTCATTTTGGTGAGAATAATTTCTTTGAAACTAGGTCCTCAAAAAAGTCAAAGGGTACTGATAACTTGTTAACTGGTTTTTACACTTTACAGACAGAAGAGATGTATATGTTGATCTGAGGACTCGTATACCCGAACAACTACTTCCACTCGATAACAATGTTAGATTGGTTCAAGCGACTAACAAACCAAAAAACCTGAAGTTGTATCTATATTTCACCCAACCAATAGTCAACACATCGGCTGAAGTGCTAAAGTCGATCACAGTTAATCAAGGGTCACTTATATCAGCCACTAGCAATAATGATACCCTTGGAAACAGACGATTTGGTTTTCAGTTTGTAGATGTAGCAAACGTTGCTATTGTTACTGCGCGGCTAGATTCAGGATCAGTCCTAACCAGACAAGGCACTCCGGTTTCCCCCATCGCACCGGTTACTTTTCTTTTTGGTACATCTGAGACTTGATTTCAATATATTGGAGTTGTGACTTCAAAAAGTCAAAGTATAGCTAGTTCTTAATTAGCTAATGTCCATTTTGGGAACATTTACAGATTCTCAACGGCCAGAGGTGAGATTAAGTGCGAAGAGCCATATGAAGACACAACAGGACCACATCCCGGTGAAGATAAAATTCAGGAAACCTGTTTTTGGGTTTAATATGTCTCATTTATCTATTTCCGGAGGACAGATGCAAGGGTTAGTCATAATCAGTTTTCGATATTTGGATAAATAGATTATGAATATTTAGAGACCAGATATTATTGATTATCAAAGGGCCTCTCAACCATATATAAGAGACTTTTATCCCATCTCATAATACCTATCATCCGATCATTATTGTTCCACTTGGTTTGTTGCAGATTTCGTGAAATAAGTAAGAGTATCTACTCGGTCATTGTTCAACCAACTGAAGATACGATACTCTTGCACGTTCCAGAAAATGTAACAACAGATGTAGCTGGAAACACAAACCTACGATCAAATATCCTACGCCTACTTCACTGTAAGAACGCTTATCTTGATATCTTTCTTTTTTAATCTTCAATCCACACGACTCATATAAATGCCTTATTACAGATTCTGTACCTACCGCATCCTTGGCCCTTTCTTGCTCAACCACAGCTGCTTTCGTGTTGACTGCAGTGGTTGCAACCCTGCTCACCATTTCCACAGCTTCCCTTCAGAACTATGGAGCATTTGCAACACCGTCACCATTGTTGACTTCAAGTCCAGCTAGAATTCTGTTTGTAAGATAATTTCCTAAAGCTTAATTACCATAAACCTTGGGTTGCAATAAGTGACCAACTGTTCATTTTTGTTTCATGAAAACAGCGTATTGTATGCCACATTCAAATCTTTGCATTATCTGGATGGTTAGCGGTTCCTTTGCCTCTCGAGTATAGTGAATTTGCAAAGGGTTTAAGATGGAGTATCCCATACTTTAGACTCCCGTGGGAAACTGGTTATGTGAAGCCTGTTTGGCCTATGAATCCACATTCATATGGTTCTAGAATCGATGATTCTGGACCTCATAATCACAAGCAAGTCAAAGTCACAAGTATAGATAACCCTGACCCAATATACGGATTGCCACTCACTGCAATGGAGTATATGTCGTTTTTTGAGGTCAGTAGTCTGCAATCAGCTTTTAATGTTTGGTTATAATGAAATGATTCTGACTATCTTATTATTCAGGCGTCATTTCACAATCAAACAACTGTTTCTCTAATTATGATAATTTCATATCACGTAAATAAATACAATGTCAAACATCGCACGTGTCGTGTTTTCTTTTCTTCAAGTTTTCTGATGGCAGTTTGTTTAAGCAGAGCCAAAATACGATGCCTGAGGCTGAATATGTCACAGATTTGAATGATTCTCACGGGTAAGTTTTAGTAGATTGTTGACAAGTATATTTCCAATTATTATAACTAATTTTGGAATCATGATTCAGGTGGAGGGATTTCACCCGGAGCATGTTTTGGCTGGCGGTCATTTGCGGTGGCTTGATCATTCTGCATATATTGTTCATTTTAATACTTAAACTTCGAAAGAAAAAAGACAAAGAGAGCACCATTGTCTCTGTAATTTTCCCACGATTCGAAGTATTTCTAGTAATTCTTTCAGTTCCTTGTGTTTCTGCAGCTTCAGCATCTCTACTCAAAGGTAAATTTTTTTACTTTAAGCTTTAACGTCAAACCTATTAGTTTCCAAATCCAAAATTCATATAGATTTCATTAGTAGTTCACAGTTACTCCTGATTTTAGTACTTATTGAAATGTTTAAGTAAGAAGATTAGCTCTTTGGACTTTAAAAGTCAATACTTGTTCTGTTTTTATAGGTGGGTCGGCTTCAGGGATAGCAGTCGGCGTTTTACTATTAGGAACCGTAATTTTCTTAATACTTGCATTATTTATGTTCCTTTCAATTGGGATATCATCCGGGAAGCTACTTCTATACAAAGAAATTCACCACGAAGATCAAAAAATGCATTGGTATCAAACACTTATTAAAGTAACATTAGGTCCAGGAAAACGAGGCCAATGGACATGGATCAACACCTCAAATTCCAAGTGGTTAACCATTTTAGGCCCTCTTTTCGAAGATCTACGAGGTCCACCAAAGTACATGCTTTCCCAGATCGTCGGAGGTTTGGGATATGACACCAACAGAGGCAGTATAATCGAATCAGATGATGAAAACGAAGATGCAGAAGCACCCTTTGTTCAAAAAGTATTCGGGATCCTAAGAATCTACTACATTTTCCTTGAATCAATCAAACGGGTCATTTTAGGAATCTTGGTGGGTACATTTTCAAGAAGCGGATATTCTGAAACACCCACGAAAACATTAATATGTGTTACTTCATTTCAGTTATTCTTCATGGTACTCAAGAAACCATTTATCAAGAAAAAAGTTCAGTTAGTGGAGATCATATCAGTTTCAAGTCAACTTGCAATCTTTGTAACATGTTTGGTTCTTTTAAGAAAGAATCTTTCAACCCATGATCAAACCAAGGTTGGGATCGCAATGCTTTGCATGTTCTTGGTTTCATTCATCGCTCAAATCTTGAACGAGTGGAACTCTTTGATATGTCAGATAAAACAGCTAGATCCTGATAACAAGTCTTTATGCATGGGTTTAAAGATAGCATCATGGGGTATACTACTACTTTTTGTTCCTATCAGGTTTATGAAAAATATCGAGCGTCAGTTCCCATTAAAAGCTCGTATGCGTGAGGATACTCTAGGAGCGGTGTCAGTTGGAAGATTTAAAAGCTCGAGTACACCAGATCGACCATGGATGAAGCAACTGAGGGATATAGCAAAGTCTAGTTTTAGTAGAGAAAGTCATGGCAATGGGACACCACCCACTGATCCGTCGAGCAGTAATACAAAATGGAGCGGGTTTTGGGGGAAGAGGAGTGGTAGTTCATCGCAGGCTACATCTATGGATTCGAAGTCGAAATCAAAAGGGATGTATAAAGATTTTGAAGCTATTTTTGGGTCCAAATAAGTGATTTTTATGCATGATTAATAAGCTTTGAGAATTGATGTCTTGGAGCCTTGGAGGTTAATTAGCTTGTAAATATGATTAATGATGAATGAGTACTTACTGAGCATGTAGAAGCTAATATGAATTTGTGACAAGCATTCAGGGTTTTTTTTTTTTTTTTTTTTTTTTTTTTTTTTATTATTATTTTTTAACATAACTTAAAGTGTCACAAGTTTAAAGTTAGAAATTTTGTTGGGCACTCCGTAGTAGTTTTTGGCTCAAGTGTCAGTGTTGTTCATTGTTATGAAACCTCAATTTACTTAATACATTGTTCACTATAAATAATCATTTGTCTCATTTGATATTTTTACATTGTGTTGGTGGACTACTATGACCCGTTAGACACTTGTTGATTTGATAAGAGCATGTGAAGTAGTCGACAAGGGGATGCGGGAAGCCAACTTGGCTTCCTTCGCACTAGAAGACTATTCTAGTGCTCTCTTTGGCATAGACGAAACATGAGTAAATTCTTGAGAATACCGAGTTTGTAACTTTCATATAAAGTGTATCAGAAATGAAGAAAAATAAGTAGATATAACCATAAAACCTCTTAAATTACATAACTAACAATATAAATAAAATCATGAACATAACAAAAGGATTATTAGCAAACATAATTTAGGCTAACCACACTGGAACTGAAATTACCGGTCGAGAGATGTGGTCGACCGACTTTGAAGTCGGTCACTACCACTGTGGGACAAAGGTCAAATGTCGGTCGAGTGAAGAAAAAAACAACTATCGGTCAAAATAATGACCGATTTTTACAACACCCTCTTTATAGTTTTAGTGATAAATATTAACTCGGTCATCGACTGTGACAACTTGGTCATGTCTCGTCAGGAAAGAGAGAAAGCTGATGTGACAGGATGACCCGGGTCACCACTGTGCCCGGCCTTAAAAAGTCAACCATTTTAAGTCAAGGTGAAAGACATAGTGAAAGGACTAAAGATGTAAATAGTGGAAATTCTAGATGAATGGGCCGTGTGTCAACCAAGTAGGCAAACACTAAGCAAAAGCCGGCACGATACACGTACATCATCAGCGTTGTTTGCTAGCTTGAACAACAAGCTAATAATATTTATATAAATAGAATGGGAACCGTGTGGAGTGGAAAACAATTATCAGAAGAAGATATTCAAATGGCTCTTTCTAACGTTAAGCAAATCGTTTCTGCTAATCCCGCTGTTGTTTTCAGGTTTGCTTACTTTTCGATCACCATTCATTATTTCTTTGTTTTTTCTCATCGTTTACAATTGTTTCATTATTATTAATTTTAAAGTCTTTGTTTGGTTTTAACTATTTATTGATTGATCATCTTTTAAATATTTGTTGCCAATAATTAAGTTAGATTTAACATTTGTATGTTATCATTCATCCATTTAATAACTAGTGTTTTGGAAAATGACAAAAATAACCAATTTTACAAACATATTTTACCAAATACTCAATTTTTATCCAAAAAGTCAANCATTTGTCTCATTTGATATTTTTACATTGTGTTGGTGGACTACTATGACCCATTAGACACTTGTTGATTTGATAAGAGCATGTGAAGTAGTCGACAAGGGGATGCGGGAAGCCAACTTGGCTTCCTTCGCACTAGAAGACTATTCTAGTGCTCTCTTTGGCATAGACGAAACATGAGTAAATTCTTGAGAATACCGAGTTTGTAACTTTCATATAAAGTGTATCAGAAATGAAGAAAAATAAGTAGATATAACCATAAAACCTCTTAAATTACATAACTAACAATATAAATAAAATCATGAACATAACAAAAGGATTATTAGCAAACATAATTTAGGCTAACCACACTGGAACTAAAATTATCGGTCGAGAGATGTGGTCGACCGACTTTGAAGTCGGTCACTACCACTGTGGGACAAAGGTCAAATGTCGGTCGAGTGAAGAAAAAAACAACTATCGGTCGAAATTATGACTGATTTTTACAATTTTTACAACACCCTCTTTATAGTTTTACTGATAAATATTAACTCGGTCATCGACTGTAGCAACTTGGTCATGTCTGATCACGGGAGAGAGAAAGCTGATGTGGCAGGGGATGACCCGGGTCACCACTGTGCCCAGCCTTAAAAAGTCAACCATTTTAAGTCAAGGTGAAAGACATAGTGAAAGGACTAGAAATGTAAATAGTCGAAATTCTAGATGCGTGGGCCGTGTGTCAACCAAGTAGGCAACACTAAGCAAAAGCCGGCACGATACACGTACATCATCAGCGTCGTCTATCTTGTTTGCTAGCTTGAACAACAAGCTAATTATAAAATTTAGCATTTATATAAATAGAATGGGAACCGTGTGGAGTGGAAAACAATTATCAGAAGAAGATATTCAAATGGCTCTTTCTAACGTTAAGCAAATCGTTTCTGCTAATCCTGCTGTTGCTTTCAGGTTTGCTTACTTTTCGATCACCATTCATTTTTTTTTTTTTTTTTTTTTTTTTTTTTTTTTTTTTTTTTTTTTTTTTTTTTTTTTTTTTTTTTTTTTTTNAAGCTGATGTGACAGGATGACCCGGGTCACCACTGTGCCCGGCCTTAAAAAGTCAACCATTTTAAGTCAAGGTGAAAGACATAGTGAAAGGACTAAAGATGTAAATAGTGGAAATTCTAGATGAATGGGCCGTGTGTCAACCAAGTAGGCAAACACTAAGCAAAAGCCGGCACGATACACGTACATCATCAGCGTTGTTTGCTAGCTTGAACAACAAGCTAATAATATTTATATAAATAGAATGGGAACCGTGTGGAGTGGAAAACAATTATCAGAAGAAGATATTCAAATGGCTCTTTCTAACGTTAAGCAAATCGTTTCTGCTAATCCCGCTGTTGTTTTCAGGTTTGCTTACTTTTCGATCACCATTCATTATTTCTTTGTTTTTTCTCATCGTTTACAATTGTTTCATTATTATTAATTTTAAAGTCTTTGTTTGGTTTTAACTATTTATTGATTGATCATCTTTTAAATATTTGTTGCCAATAATTAAGTTAGATTTAACATTTGTATGTTATCATTCATCCATTTAATAACTAGTGTTTTGGAAAATGACAAAAATAACCAATTTTACAAACATATTTTACCAAATACTCAATTTTTATCCAAAAAGTCATTGTTGCAAGACGTGCTAGTTTTATGGGTAGTTTTAGCTTTTTCGATAAAAATTGGGTATTTGGTGAATTATGGTTTGTAAAATTGGTTATCTTTGTCCTTTTTTTTTTCTTTTTTTTTTAACTAAGTTTATGGATAATCGTAAAAAGCAATCAGTAACAAAGATTAGGTTATGCCTTCTGGTTTGTCAATAGTTTTTGGATAGTTCATGCAAAATTCGAAACAATTGAAATAAACTGACAAGTTTAAGCTGGTCAATTAGGGATACAAGCTTATGTCAGCTTATTAGAGGTTAAACTTTTTAAAGTAAGCTAGCTTATATAATAAGTATTGTTTATCAAACAAGTTTAGGGAAGCTCTTATAAGCTAGTATAATTTTCCATATTCCCAAGCTAATGGAAATGAGCTTTCAGAAACTTGTATTTAGTCGAATTACTTCAATAACATACGAGAATTTAAATTTCTTATAAGTAATCCCAAACACCATCTCAGCCTTCAATAAGCTTTCAAGAATTCATAGCGGAGTGTTTGGATAAAATCCTTGTGTTCTATTAATACAATAAGTTGCAATTATTTGGTAATGCATTTTACTCTGAAAATTATAGCTTGATCACAGTAATCATAAACAGTTTACCAAACTTAATATTTTACACCAATCCTGAAACTTTATATTTTGGGAGGTGATTTGTACACCACTTTTTTTTTTTTTTTTTTTTTTTTTTTTTTTTTTTTTATCCACCACTAAATCATGCATAGCAGTGTTGTACTGTGTGCATCACTGATGTAATTTAGTGGTGGATGGCAAAAAGAATTGGTGTACAAATCATCTCTCTTATATTTTATGTCAAACAATTATGTGTTATGACTTATGAAAAACAACCAAGTACTACATGTTTTTAAAAGTAAGCAGTATTTTGGGTGTCAGAGATCATTTTGTCATTATTTGAGAAAATTAAGCAGTTTTGAATAATTTTATTATGATTAAGCATAATGAGTTTAAAAAGCCATTACAAACTCCCCTTGACTAGAATTAGCAAGCAGTTTTAAACCCATGATCATTAATTCTAGATATCAGGATACCACTAGCGGAAATAAGAAATTTACTTGTTTTTGGCAGCAAAACTTACTGCGGATATTGTAAGAGGGTGAAACAACTCTTCTCAGAGCTTAATGTAGCTTACAAGCTTCTCGAGTTAGATGAAGAAAGTAAGTTATTTCACTCATTCCATCATTTTACATGTCTGCGTTTCTTCATCAAGAACGAAAACTAACTACTAAAATGAATTTGGAAGGTAATGGTGATGAAATTCAATCTGCTCTAAAGGAGTGGACTGGTCAGAGTACTGTTCCTAATGTGTTCATAGCTGGGAAGCACATTGGTGGTTGTGATGGTAAGTGTCTTTCTTAAGCCCTTTTTTGTTGGTTTTTGAGTTTTTATGGTCTGGAATTAAGTTAATGTGTGGGTTTTGCTTGCAGCTGTTATGGAAAAGCATCGAGCTGGTAAGCTGGTGCCGATGCTCACAGAAGCAGGTGCCATTGGTAATAACTCTGCTCAGCTCTCCAGCATATGAATTTACAAGATTGGTCTCGAATAATAAGATGGGTAGAGTTCCATTATGGTTGTTGATGTATATTCACTTTACTGAATCTGAACAAATGACATCTTTATAATACTATGGATCTTTGTCTTTTGCTATTTCGATGGTAGTTATTACTCCGTATGTATATTCTTGCTTTCTTGTATTGACATTTGATTTTGCCATGAGTCTCTTTATCCTTGTTAAACATATTCTGACATTTTAGCCTATGCTCAAATTCAATCAGTAACAATACATGCTTCTAAATATCTACAGTATATAATTGTTAAGTTCTGTTGCCAAAAGATTTGTGATCAGAAGGACCTGTGTTTTCACTTTTCACTGTGATGTACAAAAAAATACCTTCAGAACTTGAGGAAAATCCTGGCTCCGTCACAGTAGATTTTGATAACTGGGCAAAACAGAAATACCATGTATGAGAAAGCGAAGGAGAGCTAGCAAGAAAAGGAAATTTAAAGGTGCCCCTCGTCATCGGTAACATGAATTCTGTGCTCATTATGGTTGCCGGTTTGGTTGATGTGGCTGATTAACATGAATTCTGTGCTCATTTTGGTTGCCGGTTTGGTTGATGTGGCTGATTAATAACCGGGCAAACCAGGAATACCATGTTTGCAGTTATAAAGTACTCCCCTTACATATTTCGATTTACACATATCCGAATGTATGTTTCTGGTCATTTTAGCTCCTTCTATGTCCAAATGCAAATTGATAATCATTCCAATATAATCCTTCTGACTTTTGGAATTTGGTTTCCCTTACACATACTACTCAAACCGGGCCAATAACCTGAACTAATGAAAGTTTTGGATCTTTAATTGCCAAGGTCATAACAATCTTGAATAAGCATGTAAATATTGAATTGATTGATTCAATAATGTGATAATACAATATAAGTAACAAGTTGGGTTGCTTCCCTACGCAAAACAATGGCCTAGACAAATACTAATCCGCTAACAGGGAGCACTCGGTTGTTTCCTCTTCTCACTACCAACAACATCATCATGTGTCCGACCAGCATCATCACCCGTCCGACCAACATCATCATCAACCGGATTAACAAATAGGTTATTGTGTTGGACCTAATCAAACATTGCATGTGAAAACGGAAAAGTTATAGTTGTCGCATCCTATATAGCAACTCTTTAATATCAATATCTTTAACTCATTTTCTACCAACAGCCACATGAAAACGGAAAAGTCATAATCTTTCGGGTGTCCATTCATTATGCAATGACGCATTTTATGTATTATGCCTGCTACCTTCCTTCCAGAATTTAAATACATAGGTCAGCACAAACTTTTGTAGAAAACACGCATAATCAAACTCGACCTTACTTAGATCTGGTGTATAATCCTCATCTACATGGACATCATCATGGATAGTGTCTGGCATACTCAATGTAGAGCCAAAGCACCCTTATTGATATTAAGGTTACGTAGCTGATTTCCGCTACTTGCGACAACTAGTAAAGACTAGGAGGGTAAGTATTACTAACATGTTATATTTCTCAACAAACTCAACTGATTAGAACATGTTTACTCCTAACAGAGTGGTCAGTTAGACCAGAAGTTCTTTCCATGCAATTCCCTGTCCCAAAACCGACCCCCTGCTTGTCGAGAAAATAACTGTGAAAATCCATTTTTGTCAAATCATTAAACTCGTAAACTTTCATTACTACAGATAATCGAAAAGTATAAACCTCCAATGCACATGTTGAACGGTATCCAGAATTTCTCATATGATAACCATTGTTACTTAAAAAAGACGAAAATAACACAATCACACTCGTACGTACAACCATCTATTAGTATCTCTCAATCATCAATCAACAAAACTCTCACGTATATACATAAAAGTATAAAACTACAAAAATTGCAACAAATGTGACAACTTTATACTACATTACTTAACTATAGAAGGGTACCCGCGCAATGCAGCGGCGGGTACCCGGTGTCCATGTTTGTGGCGAGCAAATGTTTTTCATTTTAAATCTTACTTATTTTGTATTGTCTCAAATACTTTAAAACGTTGTATACTTGTATGTATATATATATATATATATATATATATATATATATATATATATATATATATATAGGATTTGGTTCCATTGAGAAGATTTTTAGATTGAGAAGGTTGAGAAGCAATTATAACCATTTGATTCTTTTGATTTTAATTAATGATATAAATTGTAATTAATGATGAAAAGGTTAGAATAGTAATTAGTCATTTACAAGCAATTAAGGACTAAAGATGTCTAGCCTAATATGATGGGTTCGTTTTTTTTAAAAGACATCGACAAGAAAAAGTCTTGTTCAACGTAAGATTCATTTTTTATAAATTAATGTTTTTTTTATACATTTTTTTTCCGTTTTAGTAACACATTATCAATTGGGTTTTGAATCATACAACGGATTGGACATTTTATTTTGTTCTTATATTTTGACTTGTATATCAAAGCGGGATTATTAAATATCATATAATTAGATTATGAATCGTTAATATTTTATTTTGAATCACATTTGATTAGTGATTCAACATTAAACAAGTGTAGTTTTAGCATAATCATTAAATATTGATATACTAATGATTCAATAGTTTTAAAAAAATTGACTCATTGTATACCTGATAATGATTCACAAAAGATTTATGTATCAAAATATAAAATTCCATGAGTTTCATTTAGAGCACCAAAAAAAAGAATCATAAACAATTTAAAGAGACGTAAACTAAACAATTGAATCATAAACAATAATATGAATCATCGGATTAAACAAGTTACGTAATACATAATGACAAGGTTGGAATTTTTTTGAACATAAATTGAAATGGTAGTGCTTTTGATCGAATGAGAGAGAGGTTAAAAATAAATTTGCCATTAATATTGAAATTAAAAGGAGAAGAAATTAAGTGTATTATTAATGTAGTTTAATATGAAAGAGAATATGAGTTTTAAATACCCATCATACCCTTAAGTTAGTTTAGTGAGGTTAATGGCCAAGATTGTTTCTCAATCTTCTCAATCTAAAAACCTTCTCAATCGATCCGGATTCTATATATATATATATATATATATATATATATATATATATATATATATATATATATATATATATATATATATATATATATATATATATATAAACTCAAAAGTTAAGCACTTGGAAGACCCTGAGGTGCAAGAGATATTTGAAACCGAGACGGAATCGTGTAAACCACGCACTTGCCACCAGAAGCCACATGATACAAACAAAAAATGTATATCGATTTATCAAAAATTAAAAAAAAAAAAAAAAAAAAAAAAAAAAAAAAAAAAAAAAAAAAAAGCTTTTGTGTT
>LBNU01029398.1:63511-74722 GCA_014162995.1 Artemisia annua
AAAAAAAAAAAAAAAAAAAAAAAAAAAAAAAAAAAAAAAAAAAAAAAAGCTTTGTGTGGAACATTTTCCTGATGCAACCGAAGAACAGATCAAGTCTAAATTTGAAGAATATGGAAAGGTTATTCCGATGAACAACAATAAAAGCTTTACATGGAGTGTACACATTTCCAGGGGTGTCATCCCATCATTGTCATCCTCGAAAAGCGGACTGTGAGAAAGGGAAACACAAGCTTTTGCTGATTAACAAGGCCATCGGCTGCGGAGTAGAGTACACATATCATGAGTAGCCTTGTGTGGATGATGCCGATGTACATATTTATTGTCAAATAGTATCTAAATTCCAAGAACACCCATTTCAATAATGAAGACATGGAAACATAATCGCCATGGTACATGCCACATCCATCTTTGTTGGCCAAAATTCATGAGTTAGAAGACTGATTCAAAAACTACAAAACTATGAAGACCGGTGCTATGAAGAAGAAGCGGTTTTGCCTAGATAAATTTGTAATGATACCAGTGAAGTTTATAAACTAGAACATATTCGTTATTGTGAATTTACTTGGGTAGGTGTGTTTGACTGTGAGGTGATCTGGTGTGAGTGTGTGTTTTAAAGATGGGGATAGTGTTTGTTTAAATGGGGTGTTAAAGTGGTAGATGTCATGATAGATGAGTAGTAATAAATATGTAAAATGTGTTTCTTTGGAGTGAGCCCAGCTGTTGGATTTGAGGAGATTGGATTGGGTGGTTGCGATTTGGAGAAAGAGGAAACTAGGGATTGTGATCCGAGTGGGTACTTCACTACTTTGTATGTTTGTAGCCTAAAACTCTTTTCAAACTTTCAAGATGTAATAGAGAAGATGAGGTTGTTGTGTGATTTATTGCAAGAGTAACGAAAAGGTAGTTGGGTTGGTGCAAGGTACAATAGTTCTTTTAATAACAAGAAAATAGGCTGTTAAAAGAAAGAAACGGATGCAAAATAAAAACCAAAAACACAAAATTAAGAAAAAAGACTAAAATAAAGGTGTTTTAATTTAAGTGTTCTAGATCTATTTTTCAAGGTTTAAGAATTTGGACTTTTGGTTAGCTTAGTAACTTGCGAGGAAAACACGGATTTACGTGGCGTGACAAAATTGGTAACTTGGCAACTTGTATCATCCGATCTATTTGGCGGCATTGGGTATTGTACGTTGTTAGTGTTGTGAGTTGGTTGCTAAAAAGGTTAAGGAAGCTAAGTTCTTGCCAGAAATGTGATGCTTATAAAATTCAAAAGGAGATATGACTAATATATTCATCATAAGAATGCCTTTTTAGTTATTTCATTTTTAACCAAATGCATCACGCTCAAACAAGTGATACTATTATAACAACTTCATAGGAACAAAAGCACATCAAAACACTCATTATTTTAAACTCAGTTCTTCACTTTCTATTTCATGTTCTTTAGAGCTCTCGGTATGGTAACGCCGAGCTCAACGTTATGCCTAGCTGGCACCGGCATTAGCATACCGGCCTCACCACAAATCCAACGGCGTTGGGTTGGGCGTTGATCCATCAACGTGCGTTGGACCGGCTTTTTACTTTTTTCTTAATGTTCGGAAAATCACCGTTTGTCACACCCGTTTTCTCTCATGCATTTCAGGTTATCAGAGGTCGTTTTCTATGACCGTAACTTTGTACTATGATTTTATTTATTTATTTATTTTTTTTTTATTTTTTTTAATCTATAAAAAAGTGGTTTGTGTCTGTGTTGTGTTTTTTAGTGTGTGTACGCTTGGTGTACCCTATGAAGGAGATGAAGTTCTATGGATTTATTTTATTTTATTTTATTTATTATTTATTTATTTATAATTATTATTTTTTTTGTTGAAATATGTTAGAGCATATGCAATAGTAGGTTTGAGGAAAAGCTTTTTAGCATTGCACGGAATGACATTTTACAAAATTTGAAAGAAAGACTTGGCACTAGTCAAGCGTTTGAAGTCAAAAGCTTTGTACTTGCAAGGATTGCCATAAATGCACAACTTTAGCATTTATGGCCATAAATGCATCAAGTCATCAATAGCTGGAACCATTGCATATGCTTTTAGTGGGTTGTTGGACTTTCAAGGTTGTGGACCTTTGTTACTCCCTCCGTCCCAAAATTATTGTCCAGTTTGAATTTTCAAAGTCAAACTGGTTCAACTTTGACCATAAATATATATTTTTTTAGTATATAATACTTGATGAAAAATTATACCATTGAAAAGTACACTTAAAACCCAATCCATTTATATATTTTGTATCAAATATTATATAACACCCACAAAAATATTTAAGAAGGTCAAAGTTTAAGAAGAAAGACTAAAAAAGTCAATAGTGGACAATAAATTTGGGACGGAGGGAGTATTAAATAAATTTAACTTTTTTTTTTCCTAATAAAAATGTTATTTTTATTTTTATTTGAATTAAAAAATTAATTTGTTTGAAAATTGAAAAAATAAAATAAAATGATGGGTCCTAAAAGAGTGGGGTTATGGGTGTTATTAACAAGGTTATAAATTGCGTAAGGCGTGACGTGGCGACATGATCAAACCTTACGCCTTAGCGTGAGGCATGGCGATATGGCGTTTTTAAGGCGTGAATTAAGATAGCAAAAAGTATTTATAGATTTATATCATATTTCATAATTATATTAGTAGTAACTATTAGTAAATCCAAGCCGAATCCAAAATATTAGTAAATCCACTAGACGTTTAAAAAAAACTCGCCACGTCTCAATTCGCGCCACGCCTAGAGCCGACGCCTTAGTGTATTTCTTAACTATAAGGTCATGTCTCGCGCCTTGGCGCCGCCATGACGTGCCTTTTAGAACCCTTGCTATTAGTGAGGGTATTTTTAGGTGTTGGTGTTAAAAGTAGGATGGTGATATGTCATTGATATGACAAACTTTTTAATGTTATGCACACCCGGTGCTCTTAGTAATAGTGTAATACTAGTAAAATTGCATAGCTTGTATTGTATCTGATGGAATTTCATCCTCTGATGATTTATACAGAGGCATGGTTGTTCCGGACCCAAGCAAGCCACATGGTCTAAAGATAGTAATCGAAGACTACCCTAGGGGTGAGCATCGGGCCGGAACCGACCCGTCCCGACCCGAAACTGACAAAGCCCCAAAACCGATTAACTGGAAAACCAAAACTGAGTCCCGACCCGACTATTCTCGACAGTCCCGAAAACCGTTCGGTCGGTTTAGTCGATATATTGGTTTGTTTTTTTGGTTTTTATCCCGTCCCGACAGTCCCGAAAACCATTTAGCTGAAAAACCAAAACCGAGTCCCGACCTGTACTACCCATACACATCTCACGGGCTCATGATATGGGAAGCCATCCAAAACTGGGTTAAAACTTACGTGAACTTACTACCTAGATTCAGGCCAAGTATGCAACAACAGGGAGCTCCAAGCACAGTATGCATAGTCCATCAACGTGGGTCATGCTAATCTTCGCCAGAAGGACCAGTGGCCGACTTTAGCCAGTGGAGATGACCTTACTTCAGTCCTAACTCCTACCCACCATCACTAGCTATCATCAGCGCAACACGCAACACTAAACTTTGGTCAATATCCATATGGTGGCTGCATGCCTAACCGTCCTCCACTAATGAGCTGGTTACTCCCAAACCAAAACAACCCTGAATAATTAAGTTTCCATGATGACCGACAAAAGTACTTATTATCAATTTTACCAAGCTTACTACAATCAACCAAGTACATGGCTGCGGACTGTGGCAGACACCTTGTCCACTCACCCACCCAATGAAGAGTACATTGGTGAAAGACAACAAACCGACACTTGGTCTGGTGATGCTGAGATTGTGGAAGCTTTTTATGCATTTTTAGCTGAGATTCAACGGATCGAAAAGGAGACTGAGAAAAGAAATAGAGATACAAGTTTAAAGAACAGATGTGGTGCTGGTGTTGTTTACCATAGAAACTTCTTGCACCAAGTTCCAAATAGTATGTCTATATGATGAGCAATAAAATTAGACTCATTTTTTGTTGACCCAAATGAGGATACATACAAATGCAGCAATGCTAATGCTTAAGTAGAGTGCATATATGTAATGTAAAACTAGGTTCTTAGGTGTACACTTGGTTGCATATACATGAAAAAATCGTGATCAAGTTCTTAAATAAAATGGTTCTATTATACCAAAGTGATGTGATTATGTGGCATATCATAGTTATTTAGAAAAAAAATTACTTTGTACATCCCAAAGTGGGTTCGGTTTACTAACATCTAGAATTAATATCTCCACAAATTTGCAACCATAAGAGATGTTCAAAAAGATTAGCTCGAAAAAACCAAATTAACATCTTTGTAGATCTTCCATAATCTTTATCAAAAATCTTCATATGGCTCATCTTGCTCCTCCGGGGTGCCAATTGGCCCAAAGACGTGCTTGTTGTCGTGATTGTAAAGCCCGCCAACCCACCCTCTATTTGTGTAAATTCCAAGAACACCCATTTCAATAATGAAGACATGGCAACATAATCGCCATGATACATGCCACGCCCATCTTTGTCGGCCAAAATTCATGAGTTGGAAGACTGATGCAAACACTCCAAAACTATGAAGAAGAAGAAGTGGTTTTGCCTAGATCTATTTGTAATGAGACGGGTGAAGTTTATAAACTAGATTTGTTAATTTACTTAGGTAGTTGGATAAGTGTGTTTGACAGAGTGAGTGTGTAATTTAAAGATGGGGGATAGTGTCTGTTTAAATGGGGTGTTACAGTGGTAGATGGCATGGTAGATGGGTAGTAATAAATATGTAAAATGTGTTTCTTTAGAGTGAGCTTAGCCGTTGGATTTGAGGAGATGGATTGGGTGGTTGCGATTTAGGGAAAGACGAAACTATGTGATCTGAGTAGGTACTTAATAGAGCATCTTCAAGTTAGTAAATGAGGTTGTTGTGTGATTTATTGTAGGAATAATGAAAGGGGTACTAAGGTTGGTGCAAGGTAATTCTTTCAATAACAAGAAAATTTGATGTCAGAAAGAAAATTGGTGCAAGGTGAAGTTTATAAACTAGATATAAATGTTGTTAATTTACTTGGGTAGTTGGATAAGTGTGTTTGACAGAGTGAGCGTGTGATTTAAAGATGGGGGATAGTGTCTGTTTAAATGGGGTGTTAAAGTGGTAGATGGCATGGTAGATNTATTGTAGGAATAATGAAAGGGGTACTAAGGTTGGTGCAAGGTAATTCTTTCAATAACAAGAAAATTTGATGTCAGAAAGAAAATTGGTGCAAGGTGAAGTTTATAAACTAGATATAAATGTTGTTAATTTACTTGGGTAGTTGGATAAGTGTGTTTGACAGAGTGAGCGTGTGATTTAAAGATGGGGGATAGTGTCTGTTTAAATGGGGTGTTAAAGTGGTAGATGGCATGGTAGATGAGTAGTAATAAATATGTAAAATGTGTTTCCTTAGAGTGAGCTCAGCCGTTGTTGGATTTGAGGAGATAGATTGGGTGGTTGCGATTTGAGGAAAGAGGAAACTATGTGATCCGAGTAGGTACTTAATAGAGCATCTTCAAGCTAGTAGATGAGGTTGTTGTGTGATTTATTGCAGGAGTAATGAAATGGGTACTTAGGTTGGTGCAAGGTACAGTAGTTCTTTCAATAACAAGAAAATTGGTTGTCAGAAAGAAACGGATGCGAAAGGAAAAACAAAAACGCAAAATTAAGAAAAGAGACTAAAAGGTGTTTTAACTTTAAGTGTTTTAGATCTATTTTCCAAGGTTTAAGAATTTGGACTTTTGGTTAACTTGCCAGGAAAACACGGACTCGTTCAGGTAAACTTACATTCAAATATCTATTCAACTTGTTTCTGACTCGTTCAAGTAAACTTGTAAATAAATGCACAGTTGGCACATATTAACGTGTTAATAAAAGAATGTTTTGATACATTTAAATAAAAATTATGTTCAAATACAGTAATTTTTCAGTTTAATTAATATGTATTTAATGCAATTTTTTGGTTAAATAAGAAAGTTTTTGTTTATTAATACACGATAACTTGTGCCTAGTGGGCACTTGTTAGCAAAACCTTTATTTTATCAAGCAGAAAAAGAAAACTTGGGTAAATAATTTTTTGGATGGTATGTTTAAAAAAAAAAAAAAAAAAAAAAAAAAAAAAAAAAAAAAAAAAAAAAAAAAAAAAAAAAANACGTGTTAATAAAAGAATGTTTTGATACATTTAAATAAAAATTATGTTCAAATACAGTAATTTTTCAGTTTAATTAATATGTATTTAATGCAATTTTTTGGTTAAATAAGAAAGTTTTTGTTTATTAATACACGATAACTTGTGCCTAGTGGGCACTTGTTAGCAAAACCTTTATTTTATCAAGCAGAAAAAGAAAACTTGGGTAAATAATTTTTTGGATGGTATGTTTAAAAAAAAAAAAAAAAAAAAAAAAAATGCTAAGTATAAAGCTATAAATGAGAGTGTAACTTTTTGGATGGCTTTAAAAAGAACTCGCAAAGTAAGCTAAAACGAGAGTATACTGGCGATAAAAGAGGGTATATTGCGAAAATAGGCATCAGACTGGAAGACCAAAATCCAAAACTTAATGGCACATGATTGGATTGGAAAAATTATCAATTTATATTTGAATATAAATTAACACTAAGAGGATGGAAATAAAATTATTTGTACCCACATAATAATACACTCATCTTCACCTCTATAATATTTAGAACAAAACTTTTCAACTGGATGAAAGGTTAAACCAGGATTTATGGCAATCGGAAATCCGAACGTTCAGCCATCATTTGCTTTTCCAGTTTACACGCACAATAAAGACCATTGAAGATACCCGTCCCATGTCATCTTAGTTTGGGACAGAAAGTCATAATTCTTCCTTACCTAGAATTAGTATTAGAAAAAAAATTAGGCCACATAAATATGCATGAACCAAAGACAGATAGGTTATAATGTATAGAGGGTATATGATCCTCACCATCATCAGCTATCTTTGCACTTTCTCGTGGCTTCTTTGCTATCTTGTTCGCGTATTCAGCTGTAAACACGATTTAAAGTAATGAAAAAATGAAATAAAAAGAGGAATGTGAAACTAATTGTTGCAGACCATTTGTTTAACCAAAGGGCCAGTTGAGTTACGTTATGTTATATTCTTAAGCACTCAAATGGGTAAAATGAAAAAGAAATAGCTAAAATAAACATGCTACATGGGTCAAACAGGTCAAAGGTTGCCCAATGTGTGATCTTAATTGCATAGTAAATGCATACAACCTACTAAAGGGTTCCCTTTATACATAAGCAAGTTTTAAACGTTACTGGTCAAAACTGGAAAATAAATTGTCTCAAGTCAACCAGACCAGTTTTGACAGGTTGGCAGGTTGCCCAACCAACCCATTGTGCTACTTCTAGTATCAACATAATAAAAGACAATCACTTATATCTATCAAGTGTAGGAGATTCACTATGACTTTGATAACATGAATAAATTATCACGCCCTTGGTCCCATGAAAATTGCACTATTTCATTCTTCAAAAGGAAACAAAACTAAGATAACGGATCACCTATTTGCCCATGATCATCATTGTGAATATTTTGGTATTAACCTAAGCTCACCTGTATGTAAGATATTTAACAATTCCGGATATGTGTAAATAAAAATATGTGAGCGGAGTACTTTATTACTGCATACATGGTATTCCTGATTTGCCCAGTTATTAATCAGCCACATCAACCAAACCAGTAACAAAAATGAGCACATAATTCAATGTTACTGATGATGAGGGGTACCTTTAAATTTCCTTTTCTTGCTAGCTCTCCTTCTCTTTCTATCTGCCTGTGTTAGTTCTGCTTCTTCTTTGAAGTCCCCTTTGCCAGAAAATACTTCCTCAGGAGCCAGCATAGCTGCATCAGACACTGCCAGAGGTGCAATCTACGTCCATAGAAACAAAGATCATTTATGCGGCCAACAAAACCATCAAAAACCAGTACCAACACGCACAGATTATAAGTTGATAAGATGCATAAAAAGTGATACCTCTTCCATTGCCAGGGCAGGAACGTTTGTTTGAATAGACATGTCCTCAATTATCTGGTCAGATCATTTCATTTATGGATTAATACGAGAGCTTAAACGATTAAACAATCTGTTTTAAACAAAGATGTAGATGCATACTGGTTTTGGAGTGAAGTGGAAATGCGAGAGAGCGTCCAACTTCAGGCACAGTTTCTTGAATAGAAGACTTGCCTGACAACATAAAGAGCTGTCCGTAAGTAATTTGTGGTATAGAGCTCAAATTCAAGCAGGGAAATACGAGAAACAATTACTACCTCCTTCTTTTGCTCATCTGAGAAAGTCAATGCTTGTGAAACCAGACCAGTCTTCTGTGCATACTCATCCTGCACAAGAATAAGAAGTAAAATCAGACCATCCGCTGCTAACAAAGTACTATTGATGCACATATAATAGAGTTTGTAACACCATATTGAGAAGCAGAAGATACTAACCGCATATATTTCACCAAGACCTTTCTTACTCTGATTCTCATCCTGCAAAATTAATTACAACATTTATTACACGAAAACATATATTTAAAAAATAAATAAATAAATAAAAAATAAAAAATAAAAAAATAAAATAAAAATAAAAAAATAAAAAATGAAGAGCAATTAGCATGACGAGATAATATTTTACCAGTTCCTTCATTTCCCTAGGTGCTTTAGAAGGTAAACTAGAAGCCCTTTCCGCGTCATCAAATTGGCCCTCAGTTATCCGTTTCTTGATAAGTTCTTCAATAGACAGTGAAAACTCTTCTGTGATTACTGGTGGTGGGTTTGCATTTCGCTCCCAATCCAAATCAGCTTCTAAAGCACTATTCTTAGGTCTTTTCGTTGCAGTGACCTGCCACCATAAAGGCATAAATCCAAGTAAACAAGTTTCTATAGCCTATAATTACTAATACATGTCACAAAGCTTTAATATTTTCTAAATAAGATTATGCACCTCGCCCTGCATGGTCCACGATTTTGCTTCTAAGTTCTCTTTCTCCACCTGCTCTATTTTGGCCCGTTGTTCCATCATCTGCTTTTCATGAGTAGAAAGATTGCCTTTTTTCGTCTATAAGATTAAGTAGAAATTTATAGAAATCAAAAGTTAGTATACGCATTTTAAAAGCATAATATTAATGTCTTCCAAACATGTAAACACTACCTCATCATCAGATTCCATGTCCTCGTCACCTGTTTCTGAATCCTCATTTTCTTCTTCTTTCTCTTCTTCTTCTTCCTCTTCTTCGCTCATCTCTATATCCTCAACTTCCTTATTCACTTTAGGTTTCTTATTTTGTTCAACCTTCTTTTTGGATTCAAAGAAGTCTTCGTATCTACCGAGAAAAACTACACTTTTAGTACCCCACAAACTACCAGGAATGTATAAGCAAAACACAAAAGGTTTTATACCCAACATCATCAATCAAAAAATTTTAAACTAAGAAAATGTATCATCCATACAAACTATAAAAAAAATACCCTTACATTTCCTTTTCCCAAAAAAAGAAAAAAGAAAAAAAGAAAATCACTTTTCTTTCATTTCTCCTCGTATTGCAACTCAAGAGAACACAGTGTAAGGGTAATAAAAAACAAACGTCACGTCTCAAACAGCATCAGATTATCTAGCTAAAATCATATCATCTAAAATATCACAAGACATTAACAAATTAAAGATATTCACCTAATCTCTTCCGCCTCCGAATCATCTTCGTCCCCGTCAAGTCCAAACACCCCAAGCTGCAACAACCAAAATGATAATATTAAACTAAACAATTCCACCAACCAAACAAATCAGCTAATTTACACAATAAACCATAAACTACTATACTAGCAAACTTCAATTCCATAACTTTAGTTAAAAGCTAGAACCAAATAATTCACAATCATATGAACACGTTCAAACAATAAACTTAGACTATGGGTATGTTTGGCAAGGAGCTAGGAGCATTTAGAATTGAAAACTCGTTTGGCAAGAATAGTTTAGCGTTTTGTTTTTTTGAAAAAAACTACTTTTCAAATGCTACTTGAAGAATCGTTTAGCTTTTACATCAATTTACACTTTATAACACTGCTATAGCTACATTACGAAACACGTTTAAAAAATAAAGAGATGCCGCTAATTTCTATAAGCTAAATGCTTTTATAAAAGTGTTTGGTAAATAGTTTTAGGTGTATCATAAAACCTAAACACTAGCTTTCCTAAACACTAATTGCCAAAACAAGCATTATATCCTAAATGCCAAAACACACCAAAACGCTCGTCAAACACAAACAATAAACCAAATCAAATACTAATATCCTCACCTCATCTTCTTCATCCTCGTCGTCATCCTCCTCCCCATCCTCATCACCAAACACATTCTCTACACCTACACTCTTCTTCTTCTTCTTCTTCTTAACATCATCGTCATCGTTCAATCCGTACTCCCTTGCCTCATCGTCCTCCATAAACCTCTTCATCTCACTTATATTCAAAAAGCTATCCTCCACTCCACCTCCCCCTTCACCCCTCTCCACCTCATCCTCATCACTCTCCACCTCATCCCCCTCATCCTCCACGTCATCATCATCATCACTTTCCACGTCAGCATCTTCAAACCCTTCAAACCCTAACTCTCTCTCTACTTTATCCATCTTTTCCACCTTCTCATTGTTTACGACTAGTTTAGGTGGGTTGTTAATGAAGGTGGTGACGTGGCGTTTAAGGGAAGAGATCAAGGGGTTTGACTGAAGGTCAATCTGCTGCCAGATTTGCTCAGCGTCAAAGTGAGAGTCGACTAAAAGACGGTCAAAGGGGGATGACTTGGGAGTGTAGGGTTTGAGGGAGGTGAATAAGTGTTGTGAGGCGATACGAGCTGTGGTTGATAAGTCTGGTGATGGGGTTAGGTAGGATGGTGGTTCGGTGGATTTTAGACGGTGGAGGGCTTCTATTCCGGCTGATGGTGACGGTGTAGCCGCCATGGTTGGTTGAGTAGAAGAGGGGTTTAGGGTTTTAAGGTTGTGAGCTTGTGATGTGTTTTATGTGTTGTTTGGGTTTATTTTTGCAAATGAAATTGTCACTCAGTTTTTTTTTTTTTTTTTTTTTTTTTTTTTTTTTTTTTTTTTTTTTTTTTTTTTTTTTAAAAAAATC
>LBNU01029398.1:83597-162059 GCA_014162995.1 Artemisia annua
CTGATTGGGCTGGGGATTCAGATGATCGACGGTCCAAGGGGGGATTTGCTATATATCTTGGTTCCAACCTTATATCTTGGACCGCTCGTAAGCAACGTACGGTTTCACGTTCCTCTACAGAAGCTGAATACAAAGCTCTTGCTGACACACTTGCTGAGCTCACATGGCTTCAAGCTCTTCTTCATGAGCTTGGCATACGTTCATCTTCAACGCCTATACTATGGTGTGACAATCTTGGTGCAACATACTTGTCAGCTAATCCTATCTTCCATGCGCGTACAAAGCACGTGGAAATAGACTACCACTTTGTTCGGGAAAAGGTTGCTCAAGGAGATCTTCGTGTTCAATACATATCTACACATGATCAGATTGCAGATATTTTTACAAAGCCACTACCAACTCCGAGATTCCTCTTTCTAAGATCCAAGCTACAGGTCGTTGCCCGCCCTTAGCTTGCGGGGGCGTATTGGGCCAAACTAGATTACATGGGTTGGTCAATTTGTATAGATGGTAGTTACTTGGTCTCCAAGCAATAGTATTAGTATATATACATACACTATCTAATGTATATTATACAATTATAATTACATCAATACAATATCTATTAAGGTCTTATAAGAGGGAACGATAATACTCGTGTTCATAGGTGACGAGCATCTCACACTCCTTTGTTATTCAGCTTGTTAACATCCCAAACTTTTACAATTAAGTGTCAGATTTGTATTAGTCAAGGTTTGATGTCAAATAACGTTTTTAGTATAGTCTTTTGCTTATGGGTAAAAATAGGGTTGTTTGGGTTAATACCCGCAATTAGTATTTACATTTTCACGCATCCAGTTTATTTAACTTATGTATAGGATGTACATGTTATGTTAATGAAATGTAATTCAAGAGTTTACATGTTTTCCAGAATTGGTTTTGTTCAGATTTTAGTTTATGCAGTTTTACGTAATTGCAGGTCCATACGGCGTATATGGCATATCCTATATTGCGTATGACTATGTACACCGTATAGGGTCCAGGCCTATACAGCGTATTCAGTATTAAAAAAAAAAATTATGGATGTTTCATTTCAAAACCGCCAAATGTTAAATAAAAAACAAACAATTTCGACCTATATAGCAGGGTTAAATTTTCATGTAATGTCATTGGCAACCAACAAGGAAGTATGGAACTATATGAGGCACAACATCTCAAATGGTGCATGTATGAGTTGAACTGTTGAAAGGGACTAAAAACTAGTTATAGCACTTCTCACTTATACATGGTTCGTGCATCTGATAGATTTTTATATTGATTCACGTTGTTAGTACAAAGTTTAGGGGTATGGTTTAAGATGCGCTAGACTTACGAGAAACGTAGGTTTCTGGAAGATCTAGGGAACTTTGGACTAAGTGATAATATTCGTGATCTCCTGCTAAGAAAGAACACACCGTCAATCTCACTATGCGAAGAGGGTCCCACGATCAGCATCGGGTGTAAAAGTAGGCTTTTAGAGAGAGAAAGTAGGTGTGATCCGGAGATATTGCTTGTGACCCTATGAAGTTGTGGCCCATTTATCCATATTCGGACATGTCTAGTCACATCTCCTTGCTTTGTGAAGGATCAGGACTCTTTTAGTCCGGGATACACTATATGATCACACGTGTTAGTCGATCTTAGTGTCGCGTTTATACCTAACTCGAGCCCTGTCTATAGTCAATTAGCTTATTGAAATTAATACATACATACGCTATCTTTGAAGAGGACTATTTATGTTAGTGCACATCTACCGGCTCCAACCAATAGAGACATCAACATTGACACAGATGTGATGGGTGACCACTTTAAGCTACTTGGTGCACAAAGCATATCAAAGTTAGTAATTTTAATCGTGTTTTATTCACAGTGTGTGCATGCAAAAATAAAGTAATTTTTTTAAACTAAAAACGTACTGATCAAATGGTTTAACAGTCGTATAAAACTTCATATATGTTTACAGACTTCTAAAAACTATGTTAAAATGTTTTTTATCGTAATTCCAGTTTGAATGGCTATTTTAATATTCGTAAAGTATATCATTTGGGTGGTAAGAGAAAAGATTGAAAATGGCATGAGAATACATTGGTGTCGCGTACAAATGTGTGGGGAGTTAATAGGGAAAATGCGCGCTGTTGCTATATCCTTGTCACTTCTATCACAATACATCATCATCTTTATGAAAGGGACAATAATTGTTGTTAAGTCAATCTAACCTGATGTGATTTACCTTAGGAGTTTAAATATTTAAGCCAAACTCATTTTCCATTTTTACCTGCCTACGTAGTGCCCAACCCACTAAGTTTGCAATCTATAATTGGCACAACGCGCTCACAAATTAGGAGCCCCCCAAGTCCCGAACCAAAAGTCTAGTGCCTGGACGCATAAAAAAGTGATTGCTTTCATGTGGACATAGTACAACACTGTAGGCCAAATGAACCCAAACAAATTGGTAAAAAAGACTTTTTAACAGTTGTTATGTGTATAATCATACAAACACTAAAACATGCCCACTTTAAGAACAACCTCATCTTCTTTGCATTATTGCTTATTCATTTTCCGCAATTGGCGTCCCATTTAGCTTAAATAGTTTTTTGCCATTAACTTTATCCAATTCAACTTATGAAACAATGATGATCTGGTTGAATTCAAAAGCTCTGAAATGGTGGGGTTCTTTAACTATTAGAATGTGATCTTGGCTCAAAAATAGATGGATCACAGAATATAAAGTGTAAAGCTAACAATTCTGCTTCAATATCTTTTTGACCCTCAACAACCCATAAATTCACAATGGATTTGATCAAAAAGTGAGTCTTGTAACTTGTGATTTTGTAAATATGATAATGCACATAATATTACTTGGTACAACAAGGAAGAGGATCTAAGAAACATGCCTTTTTATAAAGCTTCAAACTTGTATAAAACTTATAATTACATCAAACAGTTACATGCCAATTTTTCTACGAATGCTATTAACATTCTAACAACTTTATAAGTCTCACAAGAAAATCTCAGTGTTTAGTCAATCTCTATGGTACGTCGCCATTAGGCTTTAGAAAGAAGACTCCATTTATGGCAAGGAATTTTTTGGCAAACCCGCTTTAAGATTCAAACGTATCATAGAACATATCGGTTAGAATCAGGGAACCATTTCGATAAGAGAAAATGCTTCAGTTTTATCACTAGAACAAAAATTCCATAACATGGTATGTGCAACAATGCCACTAGCAAGTACCTGCATACACATTTATCAAAGGTTTAGAAAGCGGTTTCTTAATGAAAACACAGGTGACACCTTCACTTTGTGTTCTTGTAAGGGACCATACCATAATGGAGAGAATGAGGATTTGAGATCAAGGAAAGGATAAGGCCACCTGTGAATATACATGTTAGTGATAAAAATACATAAACAAGACCTTCACTGTGTGGTCCTGTGTAAGTCTGTGATTCTGTAGATATACAAAAAGTGATGGCTTACCAAAGATATATGCACGCGTGAACGATCCATTGAAAAACAACAAAAACGCATGTCCAAAGAACAAAGTATGCATATCGAAACCATGGAAATCGCTGAAAATAGAAACTTTTCTAGTGTCAAAATAAAAAATGAAAAATGAGGTCTATTATNCCCGGAGATATTGCTTGTGACCCTATGAAGTTGTGGCCCATTTATCCATATTCGGACATGTCTAGTCACATCTCCTTGCTTTGTGAAGGATCAGGACTCTTTTAGTCCGGGATACACTATATGATCACACGTGTTAGTCGATCTTAGTGTCGCGTTTATACCTAACTCGAGCCCTGTCTATAGTCAATTAGCTTATTGAAATTAATACATACATACACTATCTTTGAAGAGGACTATTTATGTTAGTGCACATCTACCGGCTCCAACCAATAGAGACATCAACATTGACACAGATGTGATGGGTGACCACTTTAAGCTACTTGGTGCACAAAGCATATCAAAGTTAGTAATTTTAATCGATGTATGTAAAATTAAATTGATTTTGATCGTGTTTTATTCACAGTGTGTGCATGCAAAAATAAAGTAATTTTTTAAACTAAAAACGTATTGATCAAATGGTTTAACAGTCGTATAAAACTTCATATATGTTTACAGACTTCTAAAAACTTTGTTAAAATGTTTTTTATCGTAATTCCAGTTTGAATGGCTATTTTAATATTCGTAAAGTATATCATTTGGGTGGTATGAGAAAAGATTGAAAATGGCATGAGAATACATTGGTGTCGCGTACAAATGTGTGGGGAGTTAATAGGGAAAATGCGCGCTGTTGCTACATCCTTGTCACTTCTATCACAATACATCATCTTTATGAAAGGGACAATAATTGTTGTTAAGTCAATCTAACCTGATGTGATTTACCTTAGGAGTTTAAATATTTAAGCCAAACTCATTTTCCATTTTTACCTGCCTACGTAGTGCCCAACCCACTAAGTTTGCAATCTATAATTGGCACAACGCGCTCACAAATTAGGAGCCCCCCAAGTCCCGAACCAAAAGTCTAGTGCCTGGACGCATAAAAAAGTGATTGCTTTCATGTGGACATAGTACAACACTGTAGGCCAAATGAACCCAAACAAATTGGTAAAAAAGACTTTTTAACAGTTGTTATGTGTATAATCATACAAACACTAAAAGATGCCCACTTTAAGAACAACCTCATCTTCTTTGCATTATTGCTTATTCATTTTCCGCAATTGGCGTCCCATTTAGCTTAAATAGTTTTTTGCCATTAACTTTATCCAATTCAACTTATGAAACAATGATGATCTGGTTGAATTCAAAAGCTCTGAAATGGTGGGGTTCTTTAACTATTAGAATGTGATCTTGGCTCAAAAATAGATGGATCACAGAATATAAAGTGTAAAGCTAACAATTCTGCTTCAATATCTTTTTGACCCTCAACAACCCATAAATTCACAATGGATTTGATCAAAAAGTGAGTCTTGTAACTTGTGATTTTGTAAATATGATAAAGCACATAATATTACTTGGTACAACAAGGAAAAGGATCTAAGAAACATGCCTTTTTATAAAGCTTCAAACTTGTATAAAATGTATAATTACATCAAACAGTTACATGCCAATTTTTCTAGGAATGCTATTAACATTCTAACAGTTTTATAAGTCTCACAAGAAAATCTCAGTGTTTAGTCAATCTCTATGGTACGTCGCCATTAGGCTTTAGAAAGAAGACTCTCCATTTATGGAAAGGAATTTTTTGGCAAACCCGCTTTAAGATTCAAACGTATCATAGAACATATCGGTTAGAATCAGGGAACCATTTCGATAAGAGAAAATGCTTCAGTTTTATCACTAGAACAAAAATTCCATAACATGGTATGTGCAACAATGCTACTAGTAAGTACCTGCATACACAATTATCAAAGGTTTAGAAAGCGGTTTCTTAATGAAAACACACGCGACACCTTCACTTTGTGTTCTTGTAAGGGACCATACCATAATGGAGAGAATGAGGATTTGAGATCAAGGAAAGGATAAGGCCACCTGTAAATATACATGTTAGTGATAAAAATACATAAACAAGACCTTCATTGACTCATTGTGTGGTCCTGTGTGGATTCTGTAGATACACAAAAAGAGATGGCTTACCAAAGATATATGCACGCGTGAACGATCCATTGAAAAACAACAAAAACGCATGTCCAAAGAACAAAGTATGCATATCGAAACCATGGAAATCGCTGAAAATAGAAACTTTTCTAGTGTCAAAATAAAAAATGAAAAATGAGGTCTTTTATTATGTTAAGAAAATGAGAAAACAACTTACCAAGTTATTCAACGCCGTCTCACCAAGCAAAAACACAGCATTGATCAAATGCATATTTATAATAAACTGCACAATGTGATACCCAACAATTTAATATTATGAGCAGCATAAATGTTTTCTAAGTGAAGAAACAAAGAGATTGACTTACAAAATTTATATTATAATCTTTGATGGCAAGAAACGGAAACAGGATAAACCAGAAAACGCAGTCTGTAAGCACAACCGCCCCTGCTTGCATCTGAAAAACAAATTACAGTCATAAAATTCCTTTTCAGTTAATTTCTTATATATATCCGTGTTCTTAGACTTTTTTTTACCTGAAATATGATTTGGAAAACGTAACCCCATAAGCCAGCGACTTGGCGAGGGTGGCTTCGATCCCTAGGGGCCACATATTTTGCACCATTGGGCAAATGGGTAATTTCACCATGTGCAGCATGCTCTTCATCTAATTCCTCACTTCTGTCGCCACCAACTTTGTTATTGTGATACTTGTAGCATCCATTAATTGACAACAAAGATCCAATCTGTACATACAAACACAAAGACATAAAATACATAAATGCAAGAAATTAAATTTAAAAAAAAAAAAAAAAAAAAAAAAAAAAAAAAAAACAGCTTTAATAAAGAAAGATAAAGGGAAAGAGTGTGCAAGAATCAGATTATGGTGATGAAACATACCCCAAAATATATAGTAATCAATGTAAAAGTCCACCTGTAATCACCACCCAAACAGCACAAAGTAAATATCAGAATCAAAATGTTCAAAACTATAGGTTTAAAAAATGCATAGAAGTGAGGAATCAGAATAAAGGCATTCTCTGATATTTAACTTTCGAAAAGTTATCAAATCTTATAAAACAATTATAATTATCTATTCGAAAACCACAGGATTTAAAAAGATGCTGGTTAAGCGAACCGTGATAAGAATGATCAAATCACCATTCAGCATCAGCGCGTAAACTAGTAGTAATCAAATGTCTAAAATATCCCTTCAGAAATATTCTTTTCTTACTTAGCTTAAAAAGTGCAATTGTGATATGGGTAAATTAGTAAACTAAGGGGAACTTGCAACTTTTATGCCTAACAAGATTCTTAAAAATCATGGTAAAAAATCAAGATCAATGTCATAATGAATGCATGTTAAGAAAATAAAGTAAAAACTTACTGTGTGTAGTAGTAAAATATGCTGCCACCATCAACAACAGCATTTAAGATAATGAGAATCAAAAGCACCAAAAAAGCAAATATTCTGAAAGTCATCAACCAAGCTGGATGTATTCCTTTCAAACATGGCTTCCAAAGTTCATCATCATACACCACTCCTCCATAATCATCATCATCCGCATTATTTTCTCGGTTACCAAATTTTCGCCTCAAGGGTCCTTCGTATTTCGTTATGAGATACGAAGCCAACCCCATTGATATCAAGACCCAAACTGAACATAAAAATGCTCTCCAATTCAACCAGTAACTCGAAGTGGTTGTATCGGCCCCCATCACTGGCTGCCAACTATTCTTAGACCCTCCTGTTAAGAAATCCATTATCTTTTTTTCGTTACAATAATGTGTTACTATTCTCAGCTTCTAGCTAAAGGCTATCCAAGAAACTAAATATTGATCAAGAAAGAGGAATAAAGTTTCGATTTTTTTTCGAGTTTCATAAGAATTAAACTAATGGGAAAGTGAGAACTTTAACAAAAGATTAAGTTAATGAAAGGGGATGATGATGATCATGTGATATATAGGAATGAATGAAGGGGTTGCAATTGCATGAAAGACAAAAACATTTTCAGTCTCATTAATGGCTGAAAATCTGAAAATGAAGCATGACACAAGATTCCAAACTTTAGGATTGAATTTCCACTAAAAGCTATAAATTAAATATAAGAAAACTATTGAAAGAGGCTAGGATGAAAAGATGTCAAGTTGTTAATTGCAAGCAAAGGAAAGTTGAGATACTTACAGGAGGAGTTGTGCAAGAAGAACAAATAGATGCTTTGCTTCTTTGGCTTAGATAAATTTTTTGTATTTATATAAATTGAAAAAGAGTGCAAGGTACTCTCTTCAAGATTTTATAAAAATATAAGCTGTGCTTGGAGCATAAGCTTTCTGCTTTCTTCAAGGTGTTTTATATGAGAAGATTTTAGAGAACAGTGGATTCTGTTTTGTGTGTGTGGTTTTATGTCACTATCTCAATTAAAATAAGCTTTTTTCTCCCATGCAATTATTTTAATCTTTTTCATAGAGGGGTGTTTGTCATCTGAGTTTTTCCATGAAAGTTAAGAGAGTATGTGAGGGGTCCATCAATGCTTTTGAATGTGGATTTTGTGTTGGATTTTGCAAAGCTGATGTACCCCATATCTTGATTTTGTAATAACTAACTGCTTTTTACTAATTATGTTAGCTTTTAATGTTTATTCCTATATCTAATCTTAAATTAAATATTTGAGGTTGGTTGTCTGTCTCAAATAAAAATTAATGCTTCTTTAATGAGGAAGTGAGGTTAGAAATTTCATAAATTCATAAGCACATATACATTGTTATTATGCTAGTAAAATAGTTTGTTCAATACTTAAATATAACACTATTTGGTAGTTGAATCATAAAATTCGTTGTTGGATACCTAGATAAGTAAATACTACGTATAACACTATTTTGGTTGTTGTGCATTTGCATGGCTGAGATGAAATTCATAACACTCAGATAGTTGGTTAAACACTTACAAGTAGGGATGGCAATGGGCCATAAGCCACGGGTACCCCATATAAATGGGTGGGTAATCCTGTCAATTTTTACCTACGAATGAGTTGTGGCTGAAAATTTGTACCCATCGGTGGGTAGCAGGCGGGTGACGAGTAATGTATACCCGTCATAGGTAAACCCATGACACCAATTTAAAATACCCACAGGTGTACCCGTCAAAATATTCATGGGTGTACCCGTGAACCATTTATGTTATACTAAAAGTTATTATAATATTTAATAATACCCAACTTTTTAGAAAACACGGTAAATAATTGTTAGGTTGTTTGTAAGTTGTTGAAAAAGTAGGATGTTAAGAGAGCCAAGTGACTGAAATTTTGTATTTTGTTGATGAAATTTTAAATTAATTTACTTTATCTCTTGAAATGAGCTAATATTACTATGATTTGATGTAATGATGTTTAATTTGCTAGTTTGAGAAATATGTTTAATTATTTTGTGAACATGGTATTTGTTAAAATGATATAGTATCTTATTACACAGTTTTCATAATTAGTTTTCATAACACGATTTTATGTTTTGGTTGCATTTCACTAACCAATGAATTTACTCATGGGCAACAGATACCCACGAGCATGGACATGGGTAAAAAGTTATACCCATTAGGGGATAACGGACGGGTGACAGGTGAGAAAAGAAAAACCATAAAAGTGGGTGACGGATTAGATAAATACCCGTGTCTATCGCCGACGGTTGCCCTCCCTGCTTAAAAGTAACACTATTTTGTTGTTAAAATTAAAAGTATAAAACTCATTGTTAAAAGTCACAACACAAACGAAGTGAAAATTGGTGGTTGTTGTGCACTTGCATGACCCCCAATGTTTGAATTGTTTTTATCTAGCTAACACTAGTTGATATGATTGATCATGATTAAATAATCTATTTTGCATGTAAGTTTATTTTCATCTTTAACATAAAATATAATTTTGTCCATTATAACTTCAACTTACTTTTTTATTGATTTGAAAACACAAAGTATGTTGTACTTTTTACCAAGTTTTTACTATAATAAAAGTACTTTTTACCAAGTTTTTACTGTAATAAAACATCAACACTATTAAGGTCAACAAAGTGGAAAAACGTCAAACAAAACTAGCCGATAATGCATGGGATGATTTGAAAGTTATCTATCCAAATGTAATAAAATAGAAAACTTGTGCTCATATTACGGAATTATGTAAAATTGTAAATAAATCATTTAAAAAAAACAAAACATATCAAAAAAGTAGGGTCAAATATTATAGAAGGTCCCCTAAGTTTTGTGGAATAATAAATATTCTCAATATAAACACGCAAAGTACCTCCCTCCGTCCCATATTAAATGTCCATGTTTGACTTTTCAAGTCTTGCTTTATCAACTTTGACCTTAAATATTTTTGCTTGTGTTACATGGTATTTGATAAAAATTATACGCAATGAAAATACATTTAAAACTTAGTCCATTCATATATTTTGTATCAAATATTATATTACACAAACAAAAATATTTAAGGTCAAAGTTGAGAAAGAAAGACTTTAAAAAGTCAAACTGGACATTTAATATGGGACGGAGGGAGTATTTCCCACACTACTCTCTTTTCTCAACAAAAATAATCCCAAAACATCCAAAAAGATAACACATTATCTAGCTTAAAATGTTTTAATTTGGATATGTTTTTAGTTTTATAAGGTTAAGATAATTATTTTGGCTTTATCATACACATTTTAAAACAAAATTATAACAAACTTAAGTTTTAATAAGATAAATTTAACGCGTAGTAGAAAAAGGTATGTCAAAACTTCGGGAGCAAGAGTCACGAAAATATAAGGAAAATGTGGTCACAACTAGCTGCCTATGATAGACTGATAAATGCATTTATGATCGTACCAAACATATGTACTATTATTTACAGGGGCGAAATAGACATGTTGAGTACCAGTCAAGCAAGGGTTCGTTGGCCATGCAACTGATTGAAATACTAGTATATGTTATTGTTATTTGATGAAAAAAAAAAAANAAAAGAAAAAAAAGAGACACACCCTATATTAATGAGATTTAATATATCAGAAATACTTGTATTTAAATTAGGAAAGTTGAACTTACGAGCTTAGAGCATCCATTATGGTGGTTTATAAATAGGTTTATAATAGGATGAAGATGTTTATACTTTTATTAAGCATAGCGGAAACCTATTTCATGCTTACTTAGCATGAAAAAGTCTAATATCTTGAACCTCTTCACAATTTAATGCATTTGAGGTATGTATGATGTTTTTAAAGCTTTAGGAAGTTTATGTATAGTGGAAATAGGTTTATTACAACCAAAAGGTTTAAGAATTAATGAAATGAATCAATTATAAACTTTTATAAAGGTTTATCATAGTGGATGCCCTTAATATGCCTACTTTCGGGATTATTTTAAAACTCATGAGCTTATATAAGCTTATATGTTATACATTTATGAAATATAAGACGGTAAGCTAATCAGCACAAGAATAAACTTAAATAAACACACCCTAATTGTAGTCACGAGTGTCTGATATCTTTATACTAGAGTTTGTTGTAATTAACATTACTTCATCATCAATTTGTAGAACAATTTAGTACTATCTAATTATCAAAATCATAAACATCAAACTATAGTAGTATTCAGACACATATCATCAATTTCATATAACAAGTACTCGTACAAAGGATTAATAAATCTTGAACACAAACAAAAGTAACATATGAACTAGTATTCGATAGGTCAGTATCGTACCCATGAATTTTGTCCCTTATTCACAGGTAGTCACGGATCATCCACTTAAATAATACTGGGCATGTTACCTCTACTTAATTAATCCTCTAGGCAATTCGAGAATAATGACACCCCCTTTTACATATACAGATTATAGAGGAAAAAAACAATTTGTAGACATGAAATAAGCTTACATAATGAAATAAATTCATAGTTTCCGTATTGATAGATGGGGTTTTCTAACGTGTGTCATGGTGACATAACTTTTGAAGTATTAATTAAACATAAATATTTCTTAAATTAAATTCATTTCCATGTAAAATAATGTTAAACTTGGCATATAAAAGAAATTTTGGAAAGTAATACTAATATCAATTTGCATTTAATTAAATATGATAATTTTATATCATGGTACATTGGAGAAAATTCCTTGATGGACATCGATCTATTGTTAACATGAAAGTCATGTTAAATAATAATAAAGAAATATACGGAATTATAAGTTTATATTTATGGTAAGTTAAATATTGCCTTTCAAAACAAAATTATGGTAAGTTAGACCATAAAAACAGCTTGAAGACCAAAAGCACACTCATTCTTATATACGTAAAAAAATTTCAAAACAAAAGCAGCAATCAAGTTTCGAATACAAACTTTAAGGGGTGCACAGTTAGCAAAAACAACTTGCTTACTTTCATCATAGAGTGAAAGTTCTGGGTTAGGGTTTTTACTTGCCGCCACAACTTGCAATACGTAATAGCTATGTCAATTTCTCATAAGTAGCGTAGCTAATTGGTTCATAGATATATTTGACGAGTGGCAAAATCTGTCCATATGCAAAAATTTGGGTTGTTGTGGGCAATTTTTCAAAAGTTGAGGGCTTCTTCGGGTAGCATGGACATTTTCAATGGGTCGGATATATTAATAACGGGCGTAACAAACGGGACAGCCGGTTCACTTATGTGGTAAAATCACAATATAATTTTTATCTGTTATAGTTTATGTTTTTATTTTGTTTTAGTTTTCCGTTTTGTTTAATGAATGTTTTTAAACTTTGTAAAGCGTGTATATATAGACATAAAACTTTTTTGCTCTTTCAATTCTATTAAATTATTTTTTATTACGTAAATTTAGCAATAAAGTTTAGTTTATTAGTTATGGGTAATAAATGAACATGAGATTTTTCTTTTTCTAAACGATACTCAATTTTAAGGCTTCCCGTTTAGCCCGTGCTCGTTTGACTCATATTTCAGCTTTGCCCGTTTAGCCCATGCCCATTAGGACCCGAGCCCGTTTGGCCCGTTGTCCAAGCCTGGCAGACCCGCCCATTTAACCTCCTCAGAAATTTTCTGCTTGGAAAATCAACGTTTTGAGTACAAACAGATAACAAACATTTCTGTAGTCGTATAGTATTTTTTTTCTCACATGAATGAACTAGTTAAACCTGAAAATTTTGATCTTATTAAAAAGTGGTACCATGCATAATACTTCTTGAGCTTGGTTAAACTTACCTACACGGCAGTTAATTATGTCCGCTAATCTAATTCACTATCGAGTATCAAGTATGGTATAAAACACCTGATATTTTTATTTTCCTTAATATTTACCTAAGGCTAGTGGAACAAAAAGGATTCCTGTTTAGTTAACTAACATTTTGGTTCTGAAACTAGCCCATAAAAACGTGATACCAAATAAAACGAAAACGCAGTTTTAAATCACATGTCATTTTCCTGCATGGGTTGTGTGGTCACATGAATTCAGTTATTTATCTCATTTGAATATGCAAATGGTGTGATCAGCATATAAAGCATGAAGCTAAAACGCTTATGACAACACAAGTTCAGAAACCGTGAAGCCTTTTTCTATCTACTGTCACTCATTTCTCATTTTTGTACATGTTATTTCCACACCAGGTCCTTTTACTAACGACCTTCACTCAATTCTCACTTTCGATCATGTTATTTCAATTCTACACAAGGTGACACGGTACCCATATGGGTCATATATAGTCCTAATTAAACCAATCAAAGACGTGACAACTGTTGATTCTTAGTTGGTTTGTTTATGTGAATAACGAAAGAAGATTTTAAAAATGAGATAACTAGCTCATGTGATATTCATGAGCTTCAACGACCCCCTCCCCCCTCCTCAGTATTTGTCCAAAAAAGAAAACATTTCAGAAGAAAAAACAGAACTAACCCGTATGCAGAAATTTAAAAATTACAGAAAAAACTATCAATGCTAAGCAACATATAAAGCAAACATGTTTGAAAACATAAACTGTTGGTAAGATGGGGGCGTACCTTCAAATTTCACGGTGGACGACATGAATGCCGGTAATCAAAGAGCAGATGAACACAGAGAGCTCTGCAAATGGGCACGATTGCCTTACAACTTCACAAGGAGTGGCTAATTAAATACTCAATGTTATATACTATTCACATTGTTATAAGAGTCCCGGCACTTTGATGAGTACGATATTTACCCTGTTGAGGAAACATAATGTAAGACCAACTTTTGTTATCGATAGGTTTGTTTGTGTTATATATGAGAGGTAAAGCTACAAATAACTGAAAACAGCAAGCTAAATGCCCAAAGAAGTGGAGTAAATGAATGGAACAGTGCACATGGGATATATACTGAATGGCTCGATCAAGTGTTTTTTGTAAGATGGACAAATAGGTAGGTAATCACTTCATATGTTTTGTGCAGTGTACCAGACTAGCTACACAAGTACTTAACGTAAAATACTAAAATTATAATAACAATAATATATCATTCGATGCCCCTGCTTAAGAGAATTGGTACATTAAATGCCAACTAAATCAAACTAAGTGTAGAAGACCTTAGGCATACCATCACAAAATACCACATTATAATGTAAGCTGTAAAAAGATTAAGCAGAAACAGTGAAACCAAAGTTAATTAAATCAACTTTAATGGATGAGATAATGGATGCAAAACCTTATTTACCTTTGCTAAGTATGCAGCTTCTTCTGTGAAGGTATCACATGCTAATAAGCTTTTGGTATTAAAAAACCTTTTATCTTTTTTTTCACACTATAAAGCCACCACTTCGGTATTTGTATCTCAAAGCTGAGAAGTAGAATATAATTATAGGAGAAAACTTCTACCAACACATGAACAATATGGCATCAAACTATAAAGCTTACTTTCCTCCAAAAGTGCCTCAAAAACACAAAAAAGCAAAAGTTGAAGCTGCATTCTGCATTCTGCAAGAGATGCTCTTAAATCACCAAGGAAAACAAGCTCCAAGTGACAAAATAATATGCATGACTAGCTAGTACCATGTACATTATCTTAGGTGGTTAACCTAGGTGGTGTTATGTTAATACCATCAATCACAGGTCCGTTTCTGTAGGTTAATTAGCATGAAGATCCTGATAGGGAAGGCTACTTAATATACATCATAAATTGCCCGAATAAGTACCTGCAGAGTGGCCCGGCCAACCAGCTACATCAACTGGTTGCACTCTCTACGAGATAAAGAAATGGCTATGTTTCGAGCTCACAAGTTAGTATTACCTGATAAGCTATCCTGAGTTCAGCAATCACCAGAATTTAATATGTCATCAGTTAGTATATTAAATGTAAATAAGATTTAATTTGTCATCAACATATTTATATGATACACTATTCTATCCAGGAAATTACTGTAAGAGATTAGTGTACATCTAGGCAGAGTTTATAAGTTACTGAGTCAGTCTTCCTAATTTCCTACAGAAATAAATAAAATGATCCGTTTAGACAAAAATATACTGTAAATGCTAATAACTATAGATGATTATCATACCGATATTGTTGCCTCAATTTAACATTTTAAAAAATGCGTAAGTCAAAAGTTCGATCAGCTTCTTTGCATCATCTCAGTACCTTGCTGCATACTGTTATTCAGATCCTCAGGGGCGAGAACTTGATACATGTAAGTAATGTGATCCACCTAAAGAGAAGTTTGTAGACATTCAATTGAATTAACCAATTGCAAGTAGCATTATTCTATTATTAATTTGCATGTTCAGATCAAATGCTGACAGAACAAAAATAAGAGGTTCCTTCAATGAAAATCAAGTTCCCCTTGTTGAAATGAACTCAAATGAAATACAAAGATTGGCAGCCCCCGCCCCCCGGTAACACAGCCATACTAAATGACCACTTTGACTGATATGGCTCATCAGCATTTAGCTGTTTAACTTATTTTCCTCATCGTTTGTCCCCCTTCAGAATCGTAACACGGTCAACTATATGATAGGATTTATGATCATTTACGTGTGCAGTAAAATACCACCTATTTTCTTCTAGTATTACGACTGTATCCTTGTTAGTTTCTGGAATATAGCACTTTCAAAAGCGTTATTGACATATAGTAGTTCAAAATCCGAATGGTGTAATCCACCTCAATAACGTAAACAATTATACTTTCATTTTCACTCCTTAATTAACTGAAACAGATCATAGTTGTACAGATTCTAGTTGCTCAAAGCAATAATCACATTCTTGTCGTTAATCCGTATTATAAACCCTAAGATGGTACTTGTATGAATAAATTTATCCAAAACAAAATAAATAAGCTAAACAAGTTCAGTAGATGCATCACTAAACATATCAGAATTAAAGGTCTTAGAAAAGGATAATAAAACAAACATATACTCTGAAAATTTTGACCTTCAGCTTCACCGGCATTGTATCCGGTGCCGTGTGCCATAACTCGTGTAATCATTCTACGGTTTGATCGATTATTCCATCGAATTCTACTCTTCACTATTTTTCCTAATTTCAAACCCTAGCCTGAATTTCCGGCCGTTACTTTTGTATTGTCTTTATTATATTATATAATAAATGACCGTTATTTGCATCTTCGGAGGGATATACGTGCAAATATATATAAAATGAGTAGCAAGAAGCTAGTAACTACAACGACAACTCTCGACGATCATTTTAAACAAACACGACCCCAAAAATATACATCGACCATACCAACATAATTTAAATAACACTTCCCACGACTCCATATGACACTTCCAACACATCAAACAACCAACACGACCCTAAAACCTTCACCTACGTTTATTACAATCGATTTAATGTATGCTCACATAACAAGTGTAGTCAGTTAACATTGTGGATTGACCCAATCCAGTTACTCTCTCGGCCACCCATGCGCTCCTTCTTGTTCCGCCTCTCTCTTTTCATAAACCAAAGTTTGTAAAACTGGTTTTGTCTAATGTCTATTAAGAAAACATAAAGTAATCAGAACTGTCAATTGTTATGTGATTTCAAATTGTATTTTGTTGATTTAGATGGAGGAAGGGAAGAGAATGAGACTGATTTTTGCATACAGTTTTACTCAAAGACACGGGCATATGCTATAGTGTAGGGACGGTTTAGCAAAAGAAGAAAGTTTGTACGACTACTATGCATTTATGAAGTAGAGTCGGTATTATAAAACCCCTCATTATTATTCTTTAGGGTTTCGGTTTTCTTCTTGATGGAGCAAGTGAAGAAGAAAATGATACTGATCCATAGACAACAACTAGAAGATGTTCCGGAGTTGATTCAACGTATACAATTAGAATTTTCACCAAAAGATGCGGCACGCACCTGCATCTTGTCCAAGTCATGGCTACACGCTTGGTCTACCAGCCCTTACATCAGGTTTTGTCCCCCCTCTTTAAAAAAGCAACATCAAAGAAAGTACATGAGGTGGATCCACCTGACTTTACTAAGGTATCACCGAGACAACATACCTATCACAGGTCTTGATCTTCAGTTGGGCATTCACACCACTCATCGTGCTTCTAAAAAATTGATTATGCAAGCAACTTCTGAAACTTCTCTCAATGAGCTTTACCTCGCAATCTTGGCTGTATCATTTACTTTGCCTGATGAGGTATTCTCAAGTGAAAATCTCAACATGTTAAGTTTGGAACTTATAAGCCCCCATGAGAAGAATCATTCACTTCGCATTAGTAGCAATCCTGCAATCCAGTGCACCAACCTACGAGTACTAAAGTTGTCTCATGTGCACATAACTCAAGATGTGCTTAATCAATTAATACCTAAGAATAAGTTACTTGAAATGATCATCCTCGAGTTAACCCTGGGCTTGAATGAAATCAAGGTAAATAACCTCCGTTATCTTTGTGAGTTTATAGTATGTCTAAGTACTAGTGATTGGATTGATATTTTGGAAATTGATGATGTCCCATCTCTCCGCTCGCTTGTATATAAATCAACAATCTTCATAATGGCCGATTTATTTAAAATGTGCACAATAGGGAGCTTGAGAGAGTTAGATTTAGATAATGTGTATGTGGATGATGCATTTTCCAATATGATCAAGTCCAACTTCCCCTTTCTAGAGGGGTTGACCCTTGAAATCAAGCGGTGTAGTGTGGAGATCTTGGATATCTGTACAAATAAATGAACACAGCAGCAAAGAACCCAACCAACCTCTCCTTGATTCAATTTTATTAAAGACTTAAGGAAAGTTTTTACAAGACAACGTTTAACCGAACGATTACAATACAGAATTTAAGACATAATAGAAATAAGTTTAGACCATAACAAAATTACAGACACTCTCACACCTTCAAGATGAGAAGGAGATGAGCTTTATAGATCTTGAATGATATGACCGTTTACACACACCAACACGCTCTTGCTATCGTCCATCTGACTCTCTTGGAAGCATATAGACACAACTTTCCATCTTGACACTTTTGGTACCTGCATAAACAGAAAACAAACAAACAAGCCCTTGTAATACTACAAAGGGTGAAATAAGAATGAAGTGTACAGGTATAACCCCTGTACTTATATAGACCAGCAACCACATATCTCAACACCCTCCCTCAAACTTATACCCTAAACATATCTTTCAGGTTAAGTTTGTCACACAACAGCTTTGTGCTGCTGCACATACAAACCCTTGGTAAAGATGTCAGCAATTTGCTGTGTTGTGTGAACCTTTATGGTTCTAACAGCACCAGTAGCAACCTTTTCTCTAATGAGATGTAAGTCAATTTCAAAGTGCTTAGATTTCTCATGAAACACAGGGTTTGCAGCAAGCTGCAAAGCAGAGATATTGTCACAAAACATTTCCACTGGTAAGATACCAGTAACACCAAATTCACTCAGAATATTGCAAATCCAAATGATCTCACATGTTGCAGAAGCCATGCACCTATATTCAGCCTCAGTAGAGGATCTGGATAAGGTGGCTTGCTTCTTGCTTTTCCAGGAGACCAAAGAGTCACCCACAAACACACAAAAGCCTGAAACAGACCTTCTAGTCACTGGGCACTTGGCCCAATTAGAATCAGTGTAAACTTTCACTCCAAACTGTCCAATCTTAGAGAACTGAACACCACAACCAGGAGAGCCTTTGAGATATCTCAAAACTCTCAAAGCAATTTTAAGATGAGAAGTAAGTGGAGAGTGCATATACTGACTCAAACATTGGACAGAGTAAGAGATATCTGGCCTTGTATGAGTCAAGTAAATTAACTTTCCAACAAGTTTTTGATAGCTAGAAATATTGGAAAGAGGTTTATCTTCATGAGACTCAATATGATTCAAAACATAATTTGCAGGCAGAGGGCTTGAAACAGGTTTGGCTGCCAAAAGACCAAACTCATGAAGAAGCTTTAAACAATATTTCCTTTGAGACAAACATAGACCAGTTTCATTTCTTAAGACTTCAATTCCCAGAAAATATTTGAGAAGACCCAAGTCTTTGATTTGAAATTTGTTTTTCAGAAAACTTTTAAATTCATTTATCTCTTTGACATCACTTCCTGTCACCACAATATCATCAACATACACCAAAAGAGCAACAAAGCTCTTACCAGAACCCTTGGTGAACAACGAGTAATCATATTTACTCTGAACAAATCCATGATCAGTAAGAGCAGCTACAAGCTTAGCATTCCATTGTCTGGGAGCTTGCTTAAGCCCATACAATGATTTGTTAAGCTTGCAGACTTTGTTCTTACCACCATAACCAGGAGGCATAGTCATGTAAACATCCTCATGTAAGTCACCATATAAAAAGGCATTGTTCACATCAAGTTGATACAAAGGCCAGTCATTTTGAACAGCAATGTTAATCAAACATCTAACAGTAGTCATTTTAACAACAGGGCTAAAGATCTCATCATAATCAACACCTTCTTTTTGACCACACCCTTTAGCAACAAGCCTAGCTTTAAATCTTTCAATTTCACCAGAGGCTTTATACTTAATTTTGAAGACCCATTTACTTCCTATAGGTGTTCTACCTAAAGGAAGTTCACATTCAGTCCAAGTATTATTTTCAAGTAAGGCTTTATATTCAAGATTCATAGCATCAATCCAATAGTTATTAGTAGCAGCCTCATCATAAGACTTAGGTTCAGCAGTTTTGTTTAAAGAGACAGAGAAACAATAATTGCCAGAACTAAGATGAGTATATTTAACAAATTTCTCAAGGCCATATTTCTTGCTACTATTAACAACAAAGTCATTAAACTTAGCAGGCATTTTAGAGTTCCTACTAGACCTTCTTAAACTGGGTTGCTCAGCTTCAATGTTCTCAACAGGATTCAAGAGGACTGGATCATTGTTCCTAGCATCATTTTCATTACCAAAAGAATTCAAGACATTTTGAATGTTTGAATCATTGCCCTCAGAGATGCTTTGTTCACCCATAGAAGTTGCAGAACCTTGCTCATCATTAGCAATTTTGTGACTGCTAACAGATTGAGAGGTCCTACCTTCATCATTGGGTGTAGCCCTCTCTTCATCATAGGGTCTTTTAGGAAGATGGTTATCAAAGACATCAAAGAAATTTAAATTGTTTAACTGAGACTCATGATCAGAAGTGGTTTCACTCAAGAGTTGAGAATTCATTTTAAATGGAAATATGTTTTCATAGAAATTCACATCTCTTGAGTAGAAAATGGTTTTGTCATCAAGGCTATAGAGTTTGTAAGCTTTCTTTTCAGTAGAAAACCCAATTAAAACACACTTTATAGACCTTGTTGAGAACTTATCATGATTATTTAAAACAGTAGCATAACATAGACAACCAAAATTCCTAATATGAGAAAGCCTAGGTTTAGATCCATAAATCATTTCAAAGGGACATTTTCCATTGAGAACAGAAGAGGGCAACCTGTTGATCAAATAAACAGCAGTTAAAACACATTCAGACCACATATTCAAAGGAATCCCTCCCTGAAACATAAGACTCCTAGCAACATTAAGGAGATGTCTATGTTTCCTTTCAGCAATCCCATTTTGCTGTGGGGTATAGGCACAAGTGGTCTGATGAATTATTCCATTTTGATCAAAGAATTGATGCATGTTATTATTCACAAATTCAGTTCCATTATCAGATCTTACAATTTTAAGGTTGCAATCAAATTGATTTTTCATCAGATTATGAAAAGATTTAAACATACTAAAGACTTCATCTTTGGTTTTGATAAGATATACCCAAACACCCCTGGAATAATCATCAACAACAGTTAAAAAATATCTAAAACCATCTCTAGTGATGACCCTATAGGGTCCCCAGAGATCAAGGTGAATGAGATCACCAACAGCAGATGACTTATGGTCACTAAAGGGAAAGGGTTCCCTTGTTTGTTTGGCTCTGTGACAAATGTCACAGGGAGAAACATGTGAACCAGAAGTCACCTTTAAGTCATCATGTAACACATCAATAACTTGATCAGCAGGATGACCAAGTCTGCTATGCCACAGAGATTTAGAAACAAAGGCAGACACATTACATTTATTACCTATGTTTTTACACACAGGTTGATCAAACAAGTATAAGCCACCTGATTCACTACCAGTCCCCATGATTTTGTTTTGAGCTAAGTCCTGAATATAACATTTATTCTCATCAAACCCAACAAACATTTTACTATCTTTAATCAACTTATGCACAGATAAAAGGCTGACACAGTACTCAGGAACAACCAGAACATCATATAGAACAACATTATTAGATAGATATAGGTTTCCAATGTATTTGATTTTAGCCAAGGTACCATTAGGGTGCCCAACTGTAAGATTAAGATCAGATATATCAATAATTCCAAACATGTTTTCAGTGGTAACTGTCATATGTTGATTTGCCCCTGAGTCTATAATCCAACCCACACTTATATTGCATAAAACAGAATTACTATTAAAGAATCTGTGAAAATGAATATTGAAAAACACATTGCAATTGAAAAAACTTGGCATACCTGCCATGTTGGCTTGAATGTTGCCAGAAGGCATATCATTAATCAAAGCCATCAACTTCATCATTTGATCATTAGTGAAAGAGAGAGATTGAGTGGAGGAAGACTGAGAGGGACTATTTTGAGGCACTTCAACAGAAGCATTAGCATTAAAACCAGACTTAACACCACTTTTAGTAAAAGGTTTGACATATCCAGAAGGATAACCAACAAGATCAAAACATCTTTCAATAGTATGCCCAATTTTTCCACAGTTTTTACAGGTCAAGTTCGGATTAGGACCTCTGTTAGTACCACTTGTGTTTCCACCAGTGGTACCATTGTTAATGAACCTTTTGTTATCAAATTTTTTGAAACCATAATTTCCAGCATTACTGCCAGGATTTGAAAAATTGGTTTTAGAAGCAAAACTAGAAGTCTGAGTTTTTGAAACAGAAGCAGAAGAGGAAGGAATCCCTCTATGAGATTCTTCTCTAGAAACAATAGTAAAAGCATCTTTAACATTAGGCAAAGTTTCTCTGGTTAGAAGACTGCTTCTAATAGGTTGATACACATCATTTAACCCCATAAGAAATTGCATAAGTTTCATAAGATCATTATGTTTGGACACATCTTCTCTAGCAGCACAAGAACATTTAGCAAATTTAGTTAAGATATAAATTCTCTCTAAAGAGAGTTAAGCTTATGATAATACTCAGAAACAGATAGATCTCCTTGTTTGAAACTATGAATTTTTTGCATTAAATTGAACACAACAGACCCATCTAACTTATCATAAGTTTCTTTTAGTTCAGCCCAAACATCAGCAGCATTATCAGAAAAGATTTGACCCAAATATAAATCTTCAGACACAGAGTTAAGCAACCAAGACAAAACAATAGCATTACATCTTTCCCATTGATTAAGTAAAGGAGGACTAGAAGCATATTGATCCTTTTTACAAGTACCATCTATAAATCCAGTTTTATTCCTAGTATGTATAGCTAGTTTCATAGCAGTAGCCCAAACTCTATAGTTTTCAGTACCAGTTAACTTCACAGAGACAATAGTAGCAGATCCAAAATCATTATTATTCAAATGCAAGGGGTTCCCTAAATCAAGACTACTAATCAAAACCTCAGAACTGCCACTGACAACATCACCAGGCATAATGAAAGATAAACAGACAGCAAAGCAATAACGAAAAAACAACTAAGAGAAAAGAAAACAAACCAAGAAAATAAATACTCACACCCAAGAATAACTAATGTATAGCAGAATGGACTGGGTGTGACCAGAGCAGGTATCCTTGCCACTCAAGGTGGTAGGTCAAGATGTTAAACACACCATTTGCACCCACTCAACTAAAACACTGTTATCTTTAAGAAAAGAAATAAGTCTTACAGTGCTTATAACGGATAAGAGACGCAGCGGAAGAATCAATAACCAATGACCAATCAGATCCCCAATAATTAGGGTTTTGAAACCCTAACTCACCAATAAACCAATAAGTCAACAATTCGGATTGAAGGGAGCTAGAACAAACCACGAGACAACAAAGGATTGTTGAATCAAATGGAGAACAACTTAATTTTTGAAAAACCCCCAATTTTAAACCAAACCCTAAAAAAATATTTTGAAACCCTAAAAAATAATATATCACTTTTCCCAACCGTGTGCTCTGATACCATGTACAAATAAATGAACACAGCAGCAAAGAACCCAACCAACCTCCCCTTGGTTCAATTTTATTAAAGACTTAAAGAAAGTTTTTACAAGACAACGTTTAACCGAACGATTACAATACAGAATTTAAGACATAATAGAAATAGGTTTAGACCATAACAAAATTACAGACACTCTCACACCTTCAAGATGAGAAGAAGATGAGCTTTATAGATCTTGAATGATATGACCGTTTACACACACCAACACGCTCTTGCTATCGTCCATCTGACTCTCTTGGAAGCATATAGACACAACTTTCCATCTTGACACTTTTGGTACCTGCATAAACAGAAAACAAACAAACAAGCCCTTGTAATACTACAAAGGGTGAAATAAGAATGAAGTGTACAGGTTTAACCCCTGTACTTATATAGACCAGGAACCACATATCTCAACAATATCACATGTCTTACATTGCGGAAGTTAAAGTTACTTCTTCCACTCATCAGCGAGGAAATCAAGGTACAAGTTTATGCTCCAAATTTACTTACAGACACGTAAGCTCTGCAGTCCCCAGTCTCTTGTTTACAGCCTCTCCTCCCAAGCAAATTGAGCTATCTCTAATTATGACATTGGGTATTTCCATCGATAAATCGTTTTTTCTTAAGATGAGGGAAGCACTCAAATTATCAAGCAAGTTTAACATTGAATTGAACAGTTCTGATTTTGAGGTTTCAGTGCCTTTCAACATTGATGATGTGAAAGCAATCGTCCCGTATCCTGCTACAAATGTTGAAGAACTGCTTTTACAAGCAATATGTTCCAATAAAGTCTTTTGGAAGAACTCACTACTCCTTGACGCAGTTTTTTCTATTTGCCATCCCATGTATGTAAAGACAAATCCTCTCGATGGGGGTGATGGAAAATTATTACTGTTCAAAGTCGGTAACTACTTCTTGAAGCTAATCTTAAAGGGGGTGATGGAAAATTGTGAAATAAGAAATCCTCTCGATGGAAGATGGGTAGCACTAACAAGTTCTTCTTTAAGTTTGCTTGATACAACGACTCCTCATGGCTTCTATGAGTTCTAACTTAGCTGGTGTTCACCATAGAACACATCATCATATATGTTTATCTTCAATTTTATACTATTTGGTTATCTACTGTTTCAAATTTCTAGTTACTTTGTTTTTTTGTAATGTACTTTTTAACTTATTTAGTTATGAGGTGAGATCTATGCAAAACAAGTATCACTTAAAAAACAAATAAGTCAATCTCAACCATCCATCCACCTTTCATCTAATGGCTAAGATCAAATCAAAAAATAACAAAGGTAGGGCAAAATTGGCATTTTAGCTCATTTAATATAAAAACCCACTTTCCACCTTTTTTTAAAAAACAACATATCTTACAAACGGTAAATCTTCAAGCTACAAAAAATACACCATCGCGACGAGAAAAAAATTATCTTTCTATAGATATGCATTGTTATATACTTTCGATGAACTTTTTTTTTTTTTTTTTTTCAAAATTTCGTCCAGAAAAATCCCACAGGATTCGTAAAAAATCCCATGGGATTCGTAAAAAGACGATTTTTTTTTGTTCAAAATTTCCGTCTAGAAAAATCCCACGGGATTCGTAAAAAGACGATTTTTTTTTTCAAAATTTCCGTCCAAAAAAATCCCACGGGATTCGTAAAGAAATCCCACAGGATTCGTAAAAAATCCCATGGGATTCGTAAAAAGACAATTTTTTTTTTCAATATTTCCGTCCAAAAAAATCCCATGGGATTCGTAAAGAAATCCCACGGGATTCATAAAAAGATGATTTTTTTTTTTTCAAAATTTTCGTCCAGAAAAATCCAATGGGATTCGTAAAAAAATCCCACGGGATTCGTAAAAAGACGAATTTTTTTTTTCAAAATTTTCGTTTAGAAAAATCCCACAGGATTCGTAAAATCACATGAGATTCAGTATGAATCCCATAGGATTCTTTGGTGCATCCCATGGGATTCATTGTGAATCCCATGGGATTATATATGAAATTACAAGGGATTTATTGTGAATCCTATGGGATTCTGTATGAATCTCAAAGTGTATGGAGAATTTGACCAACAAACAAGTTTGAGTCAAAGGGATCATAAGAATATACTTTGTAGATGAAATTAGTTAGCATGATATAAAACTCTATTACGCTAAACCATGAAAATCGTTCAGCGCATGAATAATATGTGTTAAATTCAAAAGAGAAAATACATATGTGCATATTCAGTAAAAATGAGTATTTGTAAATTTTAAAAACTCAAAGATAAAATAACACTATTTTATGTAGTAGTAGACTGGAAGTACTAGGGTAAAAAAGAAAAGATTCTTTGTAGGATACTACAATATACTATAGATATATTGTTCAAGCCACACATTAATAAAAAAATTTCACTCTTTCACTACTCGTCAATTTTCATACACCGACGCTACTTCGTCTTCTTCATTTACTCCGACAGCTATCCTACACCATTTTCGGCCGGACTTTTTTTAATTCTTTTTTTTTCTTTTCTTATTAATTAGATCTACTAGCTCTTGTTACTGAGTTTCTTTTGTCATTTTAATCCACATCCATGCTCCCACCACCCTCTCGTCCCGGAGACATCGTTATCTTCCCGTCGCCTTTGTTCGTGTGCCCGCTTCTAGCCGCTACTGCTTTCCCCAACCCGAATTCACATCCATACATATTAAACTTCGGTGAGCTCCCAACATGTATAGAGTTCAAATCAGCTATTTGACTCATTTTTATAATCAACCGACCCTCAATCCATGACTAAACCCATTTATTAACTATCGTATCATTGTGGTTAAAATCAGAAATTTAGATCAAATTGGCATTTTGGGGTTAGGGTTTCAAATTGGGGAAAATTAGGGAAGGTGAGAGAATTAGAAACTGTTAGTGTGTGTCAGTGTGTGTAAATAAGAGTGGGTGAAAGTGTGAGAGTAAATAAATGGACGGATGAAATTAGAGTCAGTCAATAAATTTACAAACATGCCCCTCTACTTAATTAAATGAGACGGATAGGAAACATATCCAACCATCAGATCAACTTGAGATCAATGGCCTGGATGGAGCGGTTTGTTCTTTGCATTTTTTTTGTTCCGTATTGAACTTTTGTCATTTAGTTATAATGAGTGAAGTTTATGGTTTGATGTAAAAGGTTTCATGTGTCATGATTAAGGTAGTATTTGTTTACTTATTCACTAGTTTGTTGAATGAGTGATTCTACTGTGTTTTTACAGAAGACCTACTTCATTAAGGGATGCATTGACTTTTTTTTTTCTTTCAACTTTATCCCTTTTAATACAACAAAAAGAAAGTGTAAATATCAAACTGAAGGGAAAATACACAAGTATACCTTTGAACTTAATGTCTTTGACGGTCTGAGCTAAGTGGTTGTTATAGTTAAACATGAAGTAAAACATCACTACAAGAATCGGGCTTTTCAGTGACGACAACATGTCATCTCTAAAACCAAAAAAGTTGTGGCTAAAAATAGGGGCGGAGCCAGAAAGTTATGGTAGATAGGGCAAACTTGGATTAGTGATCATAAAAAGTTGGTCATTCAGAGGAATCGTTGAAACCACTCAATAGTCAAATAATGTCTCTAGCCGAATGCAAAACATCGATTTCATAATGTTCATCTTGATTGAGAGTTATGATAGATTTTTAGGGCTTATCAATCAAGATTTATATCGGTTATCACATGGATCACCCAATATTTGTTCTACGCCATATCTTCTACACGTATTTGATTCGTGTTATTTCACAAAAAGAGTTGGTTGGATGGACAACTCTAATCCGGGGTCCATTTTGAACCCGATGCTACTCTTCCCCAAAAGTCGTATCTCACACAATGTATCAATGTCTTTACATGTATATAATCGGTGCTATTTTACAAAAAAAAAAAAAAAAAAGTTGTTAGACCGGCATCCCTAACCTGTGGTCCATTTTGCAGCTGATGCTACCGTTCCCCAAAGACCGCATCTCAAACAATATATATGATCCATATTATTGTTTCATCTCTTCTTTTTGAAATATGATACATAAAAAATTAGTAAAAATAGTTGCAGTATACTAAGATTATATGGAGCAACTGAAATACAAACTTGACTAAACATGAACACTCAAAAGAATGACTTCAAGTAAACTGAAATATAACATCTCTATTTAGAGTAAGAAGCACATAAGAAACAACTCATGATAAGTATGGCGGTAGAGTATTTTAAGTGTATTCACCATTATCTGTGCCGTAATAATATTCATATAACATTATACCTTTAGCCAACTGAATGTCCACAACCAAAATTATGAACAACCGGCAAAGTAAAATTCATTCTTACAGAAAACGAACAATGGGAAGCCCAGAACCTAAATAACAACTCATACACAAAAATCTGATGATGTGAAAATCTCTAAACTCTACTACCCAAAAGGGTTTAACGGTAAATCTTTCATAACATTTGGAATTATTAAGTTCTATACTAAATTGTCGAGCTGTGCTTGCAGTTCTGCTATTGACACCATATGACTACTGGTTATCTCATCTTGAGAGTACTCCTTTGTTAGCAGTGATAGTACTTGTTATTGGGCTTTTATGATATTCGTCCTGCATCATCAAATAACGTTGATAATTTAACTACCATGTTGCAGAGTTTTTTTTTTTTTTTTTTTTTTTTGAAAATTACCATGTGGCAGAGTTTGACTTGACATTGACTATTCGTCGAATATAAAAGGCGGCAAATTGGACAGGTTATGTAAGGTTCAAAATGAGTAATATTTGAAACAAACACCTTTTTCCTCTAGAACTTATGATTATAAAATTCACAATATTTTAACGGTAATATTATTTGTTTCAGTGACATGACCCATGAGGGCGTATATATATATATATATATATATATATATATATATATATATATATATATATATATATATATATATATATATATGCACTAAAAATAAACTTCAGACGACCTTCAACCCGTTTCTGTTAAAAAGCTGTTCTCTTTTTAATTTTGGGCGTTTGAAATTTTGAACTGTTTGACATATAGCAGAACCCGAATCGATCCATTCATGAAGTCAGGGGTAATGGGTTGGATTTGCCATCACTATCGAATATCCAAACAAGAATTTAAGATAATGTAAATAAACATCATACTTGATAGGTTTGAAAAGTATTGGCAACTCATTTTGCATAGCTGCATTCACATGTACCAATCACATAGAAGAATTTTAACTCATACAGAGATATTGGTTGAAGCAATCACCCTTTTAATTTCAGCTATTAAGAAAAGTGCCAAAAGGCGCCACGAATACAATTCCATGTTTGTAACTTTGAGTTACACTGTGTTCTTAAGTTTTTTTTTCAAAAGAAAAGAAAAGAAAAGAAAAGAGAAGAGAAGAAACATGAACTTTGGTGTGTTCTTGAGTATTTTTTTATGAAAGAAAAGAAAAGAAATGAGATGGAAAGGAAAGAAACTTTAGCCTATTTTTGCAGTGATATCTTCCGCCCAATATTGGGGTGATTGGGAAGGAAAGCTTCTCTTTTATCACATAATGACCAAAAAGCCCCTAATTTAACACCATATTCACAGTTTCTCTTCTAACACCCAAATAAGTTTTTCCAATTAATTCCCGCAGCAGATCAATCTCATAGCATTTCCAAAACCCAGTAGGTGGTGATTATCAAGTAATAAACCAATCTTCATTTGATTTGTAAAATGATTTAATTGATAAACAATATGTTTATACGTTGTAGATTGTACAAAAGAAATATTGGGATCAAAAGCTTGCTTTGATGTTAATGGAGATGAAAAAATATACTATGAAATTGGGTCTAAATTTAAAATAAAAAAAGAGTGTATGCATGATACCCACCTACAGGCTACAGATCCAAGGTATTTGACTTTCGTTGTATTGAATGAAGAAGCTTCATTGCCTTTTGACTATCTTAACAATGGTACTTGTTTTTTTTGTTATGAAATGAACACTTTTGAGATTTTAATTTGGGTGCACAGAGGATAATCAAATCTAGTTTTGTATGAATTTTGTGATGGTAGAAAAGAAATTGTTATCAACGAGTATTTAGATGTAAAAGGGTATAGTTGTAATATTATCAGTGTCTATCCTTTGCATTCTTATGATCTCGAGAACACCACTAAAAACAACTTTCTTTCTTTTATTTTCCACCCCCTTCTTTTCTTTTCTTTACCTCCCTTTCTCTTCTTTTTGTTTTACAACTAGAGAACGCAGCCTTAGAGATTTAAACTTTCTGCGGCCTAATTTATCATGTTTGTAATGTATTGGGCTGAGCCAGCCCAAGCCCAAAATTTAGATTACAAAACCGTAATCAAAAACCAAAACCAAAATGACCAAAAAAGACCAATAAATTTTAAATTTTTTAAAACAAAACCACGTTTACAGTTACTTGATTTGTATAGTATTTTGATATTTGGAAAGGAAAGGTTTTCGGTTACAAACAAAACATCAAAAATGTATTTTCTAATATTCTTTGATATGTTGCGAAATAGAAAGTTTTCGGTTTTGTAGAGTTTTTTTGGAAAAACTCCAATCCGAATGTGCTTACCTTTTTTNTTTTTTTTTTTTGTAGTACAATTTTCTTTTGTGGAAAAAAGAGTGTTTTTCTTTTTACCGAACCCACTCTAAACTTTTCGTCGTCTGCTCGGTTTTGTGCCATAATCGATCCAAACAGAGCCATGTGCACCTACACTACTAAGAAATTTCACATTGACATTTAATAGACATACATGACTTATAAACACATTTCTACAAAGCCATAAGTTGTGGGTTTAAATATGTGTATAAGAACATTTTGGATCCGAATAGATACATGCACACATGAGTGCTTCCTCTGCAGCATGGGGCTTGGTATCGCATGATGCATATAGTTAAAGGAAGAGCATGCATGTGCATATGTTCGAAAAGGTTATTTGTATAGTACAACTTTCTTAATTAATATTACAACAATCACACACATCTAAGAAATATTTTATAATGATCTGAAACGTGATCTGTTGAGGATTTTAGAGTTACAGAATGGTAATCAAAATGCTTAATTAAAAGTGTTTGTATTTTATTTTGTATTCTCCATGAACTATGCAGGAGTGTTTGGATTAGCTTATTAATAAAGCTTATTGCAGAAGTACTAAAAAAACGGAACTTATTTGAGGACTTAGCTCGATTCGGAAAAATAAATATATTCTGGAGTTAAGGAAACAACTAAGACACATTAAATAACCTGATCTAGACCCGACACCACCTCTGGCACGTTTACTGAACTTTACCGGTAGGCGGTGGCTGACCTAGGGGTTCTCGAAGTATAATGTGTTGAATGTTGAAAACCCCGTACGGTGTCATATTTTATTGATCGATATTAATAATACATAAAAACTCTAATGACCTATAACCCATAAGCGGACTTGGACCAAACATAATATTTGCCTGATACTCTCTCACAATTGCCTAATATCGGCTAATATAACGTAAAGTATTGTGAAGATTCTATAAAAGTTCTTTAATCTTTTTGACGCACACCCTGTTCAAAAAAATTGTGCTATGAACTTGATAAGTTAGCTCATTTATAACCCATAAAACAAATAAGCAATAAGGGGAGCTGAAAGTTTTTTCTCAAACTAACAACTTAATATAACCAACATTTTATACGTTGGGTTATAAACTTAAAATTTTGATAAAAAAAAAAACACATTAACTACTTAAAAAAATATTAGATGATATAATGAAAACTATGTACATTAAACGATGTCAAACTTATCTTAATTCTTTGTCATTTAAAAGGTTTGAGGGTCATTAGCTTGTAATTAGGTTATAGACTTAAATTATATATAACGGCAAATTAAATTATATAACGGCAAATCATTTTGGCGTATTGAAGGGGATCAAGCACCTTTGGCTATAGATTTGATTATATAGCTTCACACACGCATAACCAAAGAAACAAACATATTTTATTCATTTTAAAAGATTCTTCATTCTTGGGACTAAAATACAGAACATGTGAAAGTGTCCAAATTTTATGAACATGTGAATACGTAAATGACGAAGGAAGGTTAAAAGAGTACACACATTGACATTAGCGTGAAGAATGGACCGAGTCGAAAATGACGTGTGGAAAAAGAGTAAAACGTAAACGTGACACCCAAGATCGCGGGAGACATGGCGAAGGCAGGGCCTGGTTCAGGGCCAGTGGGTCAAGGTCAGGGCCATTTTGATAGGTTGATGGGTTTTGGACCCACTAAAGAATTGAAATATGCATAGAGTGTAGTGGTGGTCAAACACTTTCACCCAACCAACTGTTCTAATTAAAGCCTGACACAATGACACATTCACCTCTTCTTCTATTGCATTGCTTCACACCTCACCTATTCAATGTCTTTTACTTGATAACAAATCTTTCTTGTGAATAACAAAAGAAATGCTCATCTTTTTATTTGTCTACTTTTGTTTAGAATCAATTACTTTACTTGTAAAAACTACTCCGTATAAAAGTATGGGTGCTTAACATTAGTTGCGGGCTTAACAAATCTTTCTCGTGAGAGTTAGAGTTGTTTATAAAACATGTTGAATGAGATTGTATTTGAACATGTCATATTGGGAAAACGTGTGATTGTTAGAGTGTATATTTGATGAGTTGTTACATAAGATTTTCTTTAGAGGCAAACTCACACACTTAAACAATATTTATATATTATTGTAAGAGCAGTGGGTACGGTCGTGCCGTTGGACTCGTGCCGTTCTTCAAAAGTGGTGTCACGTCACCAAAACACAGAACGGCACCAGAATGCTTTGGCACCACATTCTGTGCCGTTACAGTTGGCACCAGAAAATCTGGTGCCGTTCTCCGGNTAATTTTTTTTAAACAACAAAACTTTTAATAATTAAAACATTAATTTCATTAATAATTAAAATAGTACATCGATTGAAAACATTACATAAACATAAACAAACATTCAATTGTAATCCGGGTGATCCCAGGTTTGAGAGTTGTTTGAGTCATAACCGTCGTCGTACACAGAGTAGTTAGCAAACTTCTCTGCTTCTAGCTGTGCTTCCAACCTGCTTAGCTCCTGCTCCTTGTCAGAGTTCCAGCCCCCATCAGCAGCTGCCACATTTTTCTCAAAACTTAACTGAAAGTGATCCAGATGAGGTTGCTGTTTTTGTTGCTCAACAACTCTTGGTGCATCAGATGAAGTTGATGCACCTTGCACTCTTGGTGCATTAGCAGCTTGCACATTTTTCTCAAAACTCCAACGTATCTTGTTGGAGATTTGGGCCTGTATCTGATTCACACAAGACCACAAAGTCTCAGTAACGTCAGCATCTTTACGATATTCATCGTACAGAAACTGATCGATCACAGCTTTGCGTTCTTCCGATATGTCTTTGCACTCAACGTATCGTTCTCTCAAACGTCTTTTGAGTGCCTTTGCGAGCTCAAACTTTTTAATCGCTTCGACAATAGCCTCTTGGCGTTCATTATCGTCTTTGTAAGCTTGTTTTTTGATATACATTTGAAGTTGTTTGACGGTATGAGGGAGTTTACAAGCCATATCTTTGTTGTTTGAGGTTGATATATAGAAGTGTTGGAAGTGTGTGTGATTTGTTAAAATTTAAGTGGTTATTTATAGTTAAATTAGTTTTTTTTTTTAACAACGGTAATATTACCGTTTATTACAACCAAACGCTCCTTCCTTGTTCAAATTCAAAAGTAATGGTCGAAAAAAGGGGAAAAAAAGAATGGCGTGGCGTGGATGGGATGGCGCAAGAGGGTTTGGCGTGAAGGTCGGTACGGTGCGCCGTTCACATTTCTCGTGCCGTTCTTTGGCACCAACCAATGGCACAACCATACCTCCCACTCTAAAAGGAAAAGAGTTGGCTAATAAACCTGATGAACTGAAATGTATTAAAATGGTGTTTGGTTTGAGGGTATGGCTATAAGGGAATGAGTTTCATTGCTATTTTAGTTGTTTGGCTAGTGGGTTTAGTAATTAAAAATGGGAATCAAACCCAAATAATTAAGCATTTTCCAAACCCACCAAAGGTGGTGCGTTTCAAAACGCATTCCGATTGCCATACTCATAGTGATTCCTAATATATACCAAACACCTCCTAAAATAATATTATTATTTTTTTTTTTCCTTTTTTTAATTATCATTTCACTTCAACTACTTTGTCAAACATTACTGAAAAGAAAAACTCTAGTACCAATTTCAGCTCTTAGAAGCTTTAACTCTTAAAAACTACAACTTTAGCTCAAACCGATTTCATCAAATATATTATTTGCCTAAGATTACTGTTACTGTTTAACCAAATAGTTATATGTTCAACATTCAAGTGAGACTGTAAGCGATATTTTTGTAATGCATAAAGTATAAACTTGTTGGTAGTTTGCATTAAAGGACGATTAATCATAATTTTTTCCAAAAAAAGGGTCGTGCTTAAAAAAAAAAACAAATGAAATGATTTGCGCATTCTCATTTTTTATTTACACACATCAATATGTGCAACAAATATTTGTATATTTTATTATATACTGTTTCATCAGGTTATATATTTGATTGAGCAAATAAATGTGTTAGTGAATTCCTATATAAATAACAACACATCCACATCCAAAAAATAAGAGGGAGAGAAATACAAGATATGAAATAGGAAGAATCAAAGACAAGTTAGTTGGGGACGTGTGATAAATAAAGAAAACAGGCGAACCGAAAAAAACAAGGAAAAGAGTGATGGCAGAAATTTGAATAGAAATATAAACAGTCAAAAATAAATATAATGGGCACGTCGGTAACGGCAACCAAGAATAATTATTAAGTTAAGTAGTGGGAATACGTAAACAAAGCCTTGTCTCTGCTGCCTGCCTGCCTGCAATGAAGGAAGAAAATTTCCTCATCAAGCTCCCATCTCTTTTTATTATTAGTTTTACATCAACCACAATAACAACTACTACTCAACCACAACAATCATCATCATCAACCCATTTCTCACCCACTACTTTTTGACCCATCATTCATATTCTACTAATCTTTAAGGTATTTTTTCCTATCATGTTTCTTTGTTTTCTTGTATTGGATTTTTACTGATTTGTGAAATACTATTGTTTTTGGAAAAATAGCAACATGTTTGGTGGTCATTCTGGATATCATCATGAGGAACAACAACACTATGATATGACTTCCTTGCCTCATCTTCAACTTTTTGGAAAATGTAAGTTTTTTTCTTTTTTTTTTTTTTTTTTTTTTTTTAAGAGGATCCCTGTTTAGGATTTTTTTTTTTCTTGGTTATCCTAAGATTTTGGGCACCTTCAAGATGTTTAATAATTAATCTTTAGTGTTTTGGTTATTTACTAGTCATTTTACATGAAATTTCTAAATGATCACAATATCATATCATCCCAACAGGCCAACACTATTGTGATTAATGTCAAAAACCCTTTAAGAAAATACCCTGCATACCTAAGGACTTGTAGCCCTGCCATACCCATGTGATGCATTGCATTATAATGTTAACTAACAACTGATTAGCTTATATCACATTGTCATTTTTATAATGCAATGTCAAACACCCCCTACAACCCATTTTGTAACAAATGATGATCTGTTTCGGATTATTTAATACTATCACATTATTATCGTTATTAAGAGGCAATGTCGAACACCCCTAAGAATGTACACTTTATCTTTGCAAGTTCTGTGCTTTGCTTATTTATAGCAACTTAACTTTATATGGTGCAGGTCCGGTTGGTTATACACTTGATAACATAAACTTTGTGGGAAACGAGCAAACCATGGCTTCAAGTCGCCCTATCAAGAGGGCACGCGAGCAAGAACCAATGTCCACACAACAAAAGAGTTACATATCGTTGAACAACAACTTCTGTCACGACACAATGAATCCAAATCCTGTATCGACTGGCCTGAAACTATCTTATGAAGAAGATCAAGGCAACTCTTCTGTCACTTCCATTAGTGAAAACATGAAAGCTCTCCAGCCCGTTAATCATTCTCTTGCTAATAGCATTAAATTTGAAATGGGTCGTCAAAAGCAAGTCATTGATCACTATGTTAAAGTTCAGGTAAAACTTTCGTAAAGGGCAACTTGTTAAATCGGTAAAAAAAAAGTCAAATAAAACGGGTTGAAAAGCAGCTTAAGTCTCTTTTTAATACCTAAATTGTTATCAAAAAGTATTATTATTAAAGGAATAGTTTTTAAACAATGAACCATACAAAATTAGACCACTTTCGTTGTTTCATTTAAATTGTTTCTTGCCTAGGAGGGGAACGTGTTAAATGGGTCAAAAGAGTCAAATAAAACGGGTTGAAAATCAGCTCAAGTCTCTTTTAAGTACCTACATTGTTTTCAAAGATTATTAGATTCTTAATGGAATAATATTTAAACTACGACCTATACAAAATTAGATCACTTTGACCCTAACTCGTTTTGACCCATTACCGATCTTGCCACCACTAGTTCATGAGCTTGGTTGAAAGTCATAGCCTTTTTAGTGTTACTAATTGTATTAAGATTTCATTATTTTCAGGAAGAAAATATCATCAAGGGTATTAGAGACTTGAACCAGAAGCATACCGCGTCCTTACTAAATACATTGGAAAAAGAAGTAACAAAGAAGTTAAACGAGAAAGATATGGAAATCGTCAATATGAACCGAAGAAACATGGAATTGGGCTTAAAAATAAAACAAGTTGCGATGGAAGCTCAGTCTTGGCATTACAGAGCAAAATACAATGAGTCAGTAGTAAACGCCCTCAAAAGCAATCTTCAAGAAGTAATTGCACAGAAGCCTGTACAAGAAGGCTATGGTGATAGTGAGGTAGATGACGCCGCTTCTTATACAAATGTGAATGCTATGGGGAACCCTTACCAAACGTATTCTGTGAAGTCGTTGCTCTGCAAAGCATGCAATGGTAAAGAAGTTTGTGTTTTGCTACTGCCTTGCAGGCACTTGTGTCTATGTAAAGAGTGTGAAGTGTTGACAGAAAAGTGTCCTATTTGCCAGGCTACGAGAACTGAAAGTGTACAGGTTTTCTTCTCGTGATATGAGTGGGAAACTGGTGTGTTTTGTTGGGTGGTTTTGAGTTATGCGAATTATGCGTAAAGATTGAATCTTGGTCATTAAAAACGCAGTAAGAGTTGCGTTTGTTTATGATTATTTTTAGGGTGCTTGGAATATAAATATTGGATCACATGATTAGACTTTACCTTAATTGGTTGGCAGGATTGTTTAGTTTGTAAGCATATCAAATTTCGATTGTTGAGATCACATCAACTATGTTTTCTAACAAATTTCTGCTCCAAAAATGTCCTAGAAAACAATTTTTGGCATGAATTGCGCAAAAAATGTGGGAGAAATGCGCTACCCAAAGCCAAAGGATTACAAACTTTGCAAGGAAAAAATAAAATCAGATCAAGAATTATCAAAACCGGCTTATCTGGCACAAATTAAATCATATCTGCAGAATCGGTTTCTTTCATGCTTAAAGAATTCTTTAGAATACATTCATGCATACTTTGTGTCAAATTCAATCTAGAGTTAATTAGCACTTTGGTAATTAAATGTGAGTCTTGGGAAAGTTGTTTCCTTGCTGGCGCATCTAAAGCTAAGAAGGCATTTTTCTTTGCTTGATACTAACAACTAGCAATCGTATTAACTGATACTAACAACTAGCAATATGTTAGGACTTACAACGACACTGATCAACTACCGTCAAACTAGTACGACCCTTGGAAAGACGACACTACACAACCCTGACAAAAAAACGACCCTCAAACTACTACGACCCTTGGAATCACAATCTTATAACCCGACAGTCAAAGGAGCATCAACTACATGATTAATGGTTGCCATTTAAATTCTTGTGTTTTAGCATATATTTTTGAACCTGTTAAGTAGTAAATCATGATTAATGGCCTGGTTGTTAAAAATCATTCAGAAGTTCATGAGCTTATTATGGGCTTTATTGTTTATCTATTAAGTTTGTGTATGGTCCAACTCCCAGTCCAAACAAAAGGGTGGTCTTTCACTTTTTCATCTTTGTAGTTGGATCATCAATCATGGATGTGTCCTGCTTTAATATTTAGGTTTTTTCTTAGTCCCTTACTCCCTTTAACAAAATTACTACCAGCATTTTAACCAAAACTCATCTACTAACCCATTTGATTTGATTAGTGCTTTTACCAATCTTTAATTTTGTATTTGTGTTACTTAACATGAAAAGAGATCTTAAACTGTCATCAAAAGAATTCTTAACTTTACTTTACTGAATAAGTTGTGAAATGTTTTATTTTCCAACATCCTTGTGAACTAAAGTTGGGAGTCTATCAAATACTAAATACTTCTACATAATGATATTTTTTTTGGGCATATAGGTAATCTGAAATTGTCATAAGAGTGTCAACTGGTTGAAAAAACTGTTAGAATTTTAATACCATGACATTCATATAATTAAATAATATCAAGTAGTCACATATGCGGAAGCGTAGGATCAAGTATAACATATAAAAGATTAACATAAACATAAATAAAGAACGTACCGTATGCAATCTTGAATTCTTGGATGAACCCTAATTAGGGTTTATATGAATTTGGGATCTTTAGATTAACCCCTTACCGTTTTGTTAATTGATCCAAGATACAATCAATAGTGTGATTGTACCACGTTCTTGTACACACGTACTAATAGCGATTCGATGTGAATGCTAGTTCTTGAATCACAAACCAAGCACTAAACAAACTATATTTAGCTTTATATATAATAAAAGGGGTCGAACCCTTTTATTATAAATATGTTGATCCATACTAAATACAATAAAGAAAGAACAGAATGATAACATTCATGCACATGCATAAGATCATAAATCTAAATATATATTTGCATGGCATTATATAAATCGTAGATGTCATACAGGGATGACCCGATTCGTAAATATCTAAAGGGTTTCTTTTTATGTGTATCTCGCTTTGTGAAGCCATTGGGTGTTTATATAGCCCTCAAACTTGTTCACCAAGTTAGAGTCTATCACCTCCTTAACTTCCACAAAACGACACTCGGACCCCTCCATTCTTTTCTTATTTCGACCGGTATTAACCAACACCCATGGGTTTGGTTTTCATACTAATAAGTCCATCATGTATTAGTTACTTTATTTGTGATTTAATAATTAAATATAACTATTTATATATTAATTATTTAACATCGATTCTCATACGTAAAGTGTGCAATCCCGTGGTCTCGAGTTCGATTCTAGTCATACGAATATTAATATTTATCCACAAACTCTAACAAAAACAAACCAGACGGGTTCCATTCTATTCTTTTCTACGCCCACATAGTATTTTCATCTTCTCGACAACTATATGCAAGACAATATTACATAATCGAAACAGATTTTGAATTTCTTTCTATTACAACACAAAGAGACATATGGTAAACAGTAAACTAGAGAACTTTATATAAAAGGATCCAAAAAAAGTGCTTAACAAATGGTCACTAAAGATTTGATTCATAAAAAAGAAGGCACAAAAATTTAAAATAAACATGAAGGTACAAGACAAGTTGAGCCAGTTGATTAAGTTGTAGTGGAATGAATCCTTTGTGTTCCACTAAGAAATGTACCCTCTCAAAGATCAAATCATTTAACTAACACTTGGTGGGGATTGAATTCTAATTTTCATTATGATAAAAAGGAGTTCAAACAAAGGTGAATCATAGTACAGTGTCACATTCAGATAACATGAAACTATTTCATTTTCTTATCTAAAGCAAGTGTTAAAGCAAGATAACACTTATCAACATCATCCCAAGCCACTAAAATCACTTCCAAGTCCCTTCAAGTTCATCACTTTAAGCAATGTGATAACTGATGATGATAGATTATGCATATTTTTGTAGGTTTGTACTTTGTAGTGACATGAAACACAAATGTGATGATGCAGATTACTCATTTCAGTCATTTTCAGTGAACGGAAGTACGGGACTACGGGAAATAGAAAAAAAAAAAAAACTGTATGCAATGTGGACTCAATTAAGTCAATGTGGAGTGGTTCCTTTGTTACTCGACATAAGTGATCAATTGCTAAACTTTGCAGATTTACGAGTTTGTTGTCCTACGGCTAAACATAACAGCACTTACTAATGATACCCCATTTTCCTTTAACCTATCTCATGTTATTTTGTATACCTGGAAATGAATGGAACATGTTAAACAAGCTAAACTTATCTGGCACAAATTAAATCATATCTGCAGAATCGGTTTCTTTCATGCTTAAAGAACTCTTTAGAATACATTCATGCATACTTTGTGTCAAATTCAATCTAGAGTTAATTAGCACTTTGGTACTTAAATGTGAGTCTTGGGAAAGTTGTTTCCTTGCTGGCGCATCTAAAGCTAAGAAGGCATTTTTCTTTGCTTGATACTAACAACTAGCAATCGTATTAACTGATACTAATAACTAGCAAGATGTTAGGACTTACAACGACACTGATCAACTTCCGTCAAACTTGTACGACCCTTGGAAAGACGACACTACACAACCCTGACAAAAAAAACGACCCTCAAAGGCTCAAACTACTACGACCCTTGGAATCACAATCGTTATAACCCAACAGTCAAAAGCATCAACTACATGATTAAATATTAATGGTTGCCATTTAAAGTCTTGTGTTTTAGCATATATTTTTGAACCTGTTAAGTAGTAAATCATGATTAATGGCCTGGTTGTTAAAAAATCATTCAGAAGTTCATGAGCTTATTATGGGCTTTATTGTTTATCTATTAAGTGTATGGTCCAACTCCAAGTCCAAACAAAAGGGTGGTCTTTCACTCTTTCATCTTTGTAGTTGGATCATCAATCATGGGTGTATCCTGCTTTAATATTTAGGTTTGTTCTTTGTCCCTTTAACAAATTACTACCAGCATTTTAACCAAAACTCATCTAGTAACCCATTTGATTACTGCTTTTACCAATCTTTAATTTTGTATTTGTGTTACTTAACATGAAAAGAGATCTAAAACTGTCATCAAAAGAATTCTTAATTTTTCTTTATTGAATAAGTTGTGAAATGCTTTATTTACCAAGATCCTTGTGAACTAAAGTTGGGAGTCTATCAAATACTTTAATACTTCTACATAATGAGATTTTTTTAGGCATATAGGTAATCTGAAGTTGTCATAAGAGAGTGTCAACTGGTTGAAAAAACAAACCAGACGGGTTCCATTCTATTCTTTTCTACGCCCACATCGTATTTTCATCTTCTCGACAACTATATGCAAGACAATATTACATAATCGAAACAGATTTTGAATTTCTTTCTATTGCAACACAAAGAGACATATGGTAAACAGTAAACTAGAGAACTTTATATAAAAGGATCCAAAAAAAGTGCTTAACAAATGGTCACTAAAGATTTGATTCATAAAAAAGAAGCACAAAAATTTAAAATAAACATGAAGGTACAAGACAAGTTGAGCCAGTTGATTAAGTTGTAGTGGAATGAATCCTTTGTGTTCCACTAAGAAATGTACCCTCTCAAAGATCAAATCATTTAACTAACACTTGGTGGGGATTGAATTCTAATTTTCATTATGATAAAAAGGAGTTCAAACAAAGGTGAATCATAGTACAGTGTCACATTCAGATAACATGAAACTATTTCATTTTCTTATCTAAAGCAAGTGTTAAAGCAAGATAACACTTATCAACATCATCCCAAGCCACTAAAATCACTTCCAAGTCCCTTCAAGTTCATCACTTTAAGCAATGTGATGACTGATGATGATAGATTATGCATATTTTTGTAGGTTTGTACTTTGTAGTGACATGAAACACAAATGTGATGATGCAGATTACTCATTTCAGTCATTTTCAGTGAAGGGAAGTACGGGACTACGGGAAATAGAAAAAAAAACTGTATGCAATGTGGACTCAATTAAGTCAATGTGGAGTGGTTCCTTTTTACTCCCATAAGTGATCAATTGCTAAACTTTGCAGATTTACGAGTTTGTTGTCCTACGGCTAAACATAACAGCACTTACTAATGATACCCCATTTTCCTTTAACCTATCTCATGTTATTTTGTATACCTGGAAATGAATGGAACATGTTAAACAAGTTCAGTTAGTGTTTTGTTACCTTCAAGATCATAACATGAACATTGATCCAAATACTATAATACGAGCGCGTAACAAACCACAAGGTAGCTTCTTAACAATTTGCGCATTAATCATATGAGAGTTTTATTCCACTATAAATTTGATAATACGTGTTCTGCCCAACCTATGCATACATACTAGAGAATAGACCATGAAGAGATAATGTACACTCTTTCCACAAAGTACACAAGTGACAAACCAACATAGCACCTACAAAACCATGATTGAAACACAAGCTCTCGAGCACCATTTAGCAAGGAGATGAACCATTACTGGTCTGACCAAGGATAGATGGGCGTGGGCTGGGAGTTCTCTTGAATCCTATCCCTTCTCCAGGAGATTTAGGCCACGTGTCCACCCTTGAATCATTCAAATGTGGGCTGTAAACACGTTGTGTGAGACGTGGACTGTACATAGGCTTCATGTCTTCCTTTGGAGTTTGGTTTAGACTTGTTACTTTTGGACTGCTGGTGTGGCGAATTTCTCCTCTGCTTCGAGTTATAATTCCATCAAGAACTTCTGCACTATCGAGTTGTGGGGTTCTTAAATGTGCATCGTCATCCTGCAAGAACAACACAAATTTGATTTTATAGTTGACTTTTCTAGTGAGAAGTGAAGACTGGAAGAAAACAAGTTGACTTACACCAAAGGCCATGTTGTAGCGTGTGGCTGTGGCTTCTTCATATTCAGCTGCATCCAAATCTTGAAGATGTGCACCTTTAAAAAATTTAGGAAGTAAATATTGCCTTGCAGGAACAAGAAGCATGATCAGAAGTGGGAAAAGAACACCGGCTATTGGAATCCATGTTATGCCAAAACACGCGAGCAAATAAGCTGTTTGAAACAATGTGAAAGCAGCAACTGTTTTGAAAGGTACAGTTTCCACAAACGTGGCATGATTTTCTTCCAAGACTCTGTTCAAGAATTTTCAAAATATTATAACCAAGAATCATAACATATAAAATTAGTGAAAATGGGTATAACTTTACTTGTATCTTCGACTTGGAGCAGTGAAAAGTAACAATATCCGCTCCCAAAACTGATTTCCAGGCAGACTTTCAATGGCCATAAAAGCAAAGTAACCCCAAAGAACCGAAGTTGGGATCTTTTTAAGCAATGGCATAGCAGCGAGACACCCACCAACCATTAATGCTTGTAGCACATTGCTAAGTCGTTGCTCCTTTACTTCAACATGTAAAAGATCATCAACATCCTTATCGACATCAAAGATGGTCTCATCAACTGGTGCGTTTATGTAACCAGTGTTAGACGCTTGTTGGATTGTCGAATCTTTTAGCTCTTTTAATCCCTGTTTATAGGGTAATATAAAAATGGAGGATATGGAGTACTATCGAAAATTGTTTTGCATTAAAGTGAAGGTTATTTACCAGACTCGATGGATTTTGATAAACAAGTGGAGTCTGCATTCCATTATATGCTTGTTGCATGTCCTCGTATAACTCACTCAAGCTAGAATTGTTATTTATACTTTTTCTAGCTGTGTCCACAAGTTTACGTCGTAGAAGCTGTTGTATGGGACAGAAAATATACCCTTAATCAGAGTCTAATAGCAGATGACTCAAAATTCAAATAATAATATGTACCTGATGTTTTAGAGTCGCTAAGCTCTTCGTGTGCATTGGAGATTGTGGAATAACCCCATTGGCTGGAGGAATGCCAATTAGCCCACATAGTAATGTCTGACCACAAACAAGTAGTAATAAATATGAATGTAACAGCTTGTTTATATGATTTGGGTCGATTTAAAGCATGAATGTATCTTTACCAGGAAGCCCAACAGGAGGAGATCATAATGATATGAAGAAGGTTTTTTCAAATTGAACTCTTCTTGTTGCGCGAGCTGAGATGCAACACTATGATCAAAATAGTAAAGCACCGCAATCATAGTTGCTGGAATAAACGCTCCAACAATATACACGGGAGGCACATTCAACATTTCCTGCACGTCTTATAGGTTTAAGAACTATCTGTGCGAGTGAAAAAATTATACATTTATGGAATTTGAAATGTAGTTTAGGGGCCACCTTTGCAACAGTCCAATTTGTATATGCACCAGGAGACCATGGGTTGGGACTGAAAAGCCGCCTTGGTATCCCTTTTGGCACGTCGTTAACTGGAATATATGAGACAGCAGTCCAAACAACCACCATAACAGGAACACCATAATCCGCAATGAATCCCCTAAACCACCCTATAAAGAACAACGAAATATAAAGCAAAACAAACCTAAAAAAGGGGGTACAATTTTTGTTGAACTCCTTTAAGCAGAGTCCAAAGGTGAAACACCAACCAGTTCCATAACGCCAGGACCTTGCTTTACGGCTCTTCAAACCTGTGATAAGCAGGCCAAATGACAACACCAGTGCAAACATTCCATTGCCAAAAAGCCATGAGGGTTGAAAAGCAGGTTGATTGGGATCTTCACTTTTTGGAATACCAAACTCCTCCACAACTCCCTTTAAAATTATTGATATTTTAGATTATAGTGCATTAAAAGATACTTATATAGTATTAACTAGTAATAAAATCTTTACGGTGAAATGGAAGAACTCACTTTGATAGCTTGCTGCATAAAGAGCATTGCGATAAGAAGACCAAACAATTCCCCAGCTACCCGTGTGAATCTATTGATAAGTGAGCAGGCACCAAGAACAGATAGCAAAATCAGCAAAAGGGCCGTCCAAACGCAAACCCTGTTCTCAGTGAGATTACATAACTTATTTAAGACCTCTTTTCATAAATTTTGAAAGGGTATGCTAGTTAGCCACATGAGCAGCTAGAAAGTACCATCCTGTCCACGCTAGAAAAAGGTGCTGTCCTAAATCCTTCTGATCTTTTGCAAACTTGAACATAAAGGTGTACATCAATACCGTCGGCTCAGCCACACCTAGTATTAGCAGTGGCTGTCCTCCGACTATAGAGTGGATGATGCCACATAGCGCTGTTGATGCCAACGTTTGAACTGCAGTTAAACTCCCCTCTGCAGCCAAATAAACATCATAAAGATTCATACTAGCAACATAACACTTTTTAACACTTAAAAATTAAAATAGTATCTAACCGGTATCTCTTTCTAGTTGTTCTCCGAAAGATATAACTGGAATTGCTGAAGCAAAGAATATATATGTTGTTGGGGCCAGAATCCTGATCACAAAAAGGCAAGACCGGTCATTTTAAGGCAAAAATCATATACACATGGAATTATTCTTTAAGGAATATAATTTCCATAAAGAATCACGAACCTGATACCCGCACGGATGCCACCAGCCCAATCTTGCTTGTAACACAATAATCTCCCTTTAAGATCCTTCTTGATTCCACGAAACGGAACAAACGTTTCTTCCATGATTTTTAGTATATTCTTTTTGTTTTATTTTTTCAAAACAAACGATACAAATTCGTACAAAAACTATATATATAGGAATGGGCAGAACCACAATGAACTCTACTTCATTGCAACAATCAAAATCTTTAGTTAAATCAGTAAATTTTTCGTATAAAACTATAACAACCCCTCATGAAGCTCATGATAGTAATAAAATCTATATACACTTAGTTATATGATTACATCTCAGGGGTATATCAATTATCAAAGAATGACTATACTCAAATATCTCTAAACCAATTAGTAAAGAATCCGAACTAACTAACTAACGAAACGCGCTCATTTCACCGATAAAAAACATACTAAACTGTCCCTCTTAAGCAATTCATCAAACGCGTAAAATGCAACTTAAACTAAGCCAACAATTACATGATTTTAAAAGCAACCCACTTAATATTTCACACTCCAAACACCTTCTAAACCTCAAGAAACCCAAAAAAACACAAATTTAACGAATACCCATTTGTTAAAAATGATCAAAAAGTGGTTTAAAAAGGTTTTGAGCAAATGGTTACGGCTTAAAATGATAAAGATTTGATTTTTATGTGAAATTAACGAGAACCCATGATTTTTTATATGATATGAAATGAGTTTTGGGTAGGGTTGATCTTACATTATAGTTATGAGCATAAAAAAGTGTACTAATGAAATTTGTGTGAATTTGAAATGTGGATTTGAAGAGATGTTTATAAAATAAGGGAGGGTTTTATGGCATGAATGAATGTGAGAAATAGTGTGGGGTGAGTAAGCATTATAAAATGTTTTGTTCAAAAAAATGAGTAAGCATTGATATATGTAGATTATATTATCATATAGTTTAGGCAAAAATATATACTTCATGGAAATGAAAGTGACATGAAAAAAAGTATGAAAAATGTGCAAAAAGGTGATATAGAAAAGGTTAAAAGATATATTAGCCGGGTACTCGAGTGTTGTGGCGGCAGGTATCCATGTAACTTCATTTTTTGCGAGTAAATGTCTTTCAGTTATGCGTTTTAAAGCGAGCAATTTTCTCAAATACACACTTTGCTTGACGCTTACTTTATTTATGATGAAGATTTTTTGTTGAATTAATTTATTAAGCAATAATAATGGAAGAATGTAACTATTAAAAAATATATATCTTTTATCTAATAAAACAAAACCCCTATTGGGAATTTTCCATTTCAAAAAAATCAATTCATTCCTTATTAAGTAATAATATAATTATTATTGTTATTAGTTTTTAAAGATGTTTAATAGAAAAAGCTTAAAAATTTCTTGATTTGGCAATTTTTTCTAATAAATTCGTTTTTCATATACACATGCATAGAAAAAGAAAAGAATACACATGTACTTACAAGCTATTTTATGATACTTTTGGACTAAATTGTAAAACAAAAAATTAAAAAGACGGGTAACCACATTCATTCTCATACCCAAATCACTCTTCCAGCTAACAAAAAACCTATCCTACTTCAACAAAGAAAAACCTTACAATCACTCGATTGTTAGTTTGGTACAACATCACATAGGGTTTATCGGAAACCAATCGCTATGAATAAATTGACCTGGTTGATTCAATTGGTGTACATAATCAATTTTATAGAGGTAATACTCTACAATCGATTCTTCTTAATCGTTTTCTTCTTCCTTTTGTCAACTGTTATCAGATGAGTGAAAGGTTCATCTTTGTTGTTGCTTCTTCATCGTGTTTGTTAGGTTTTATCTTAAGTTCCCAAATTAAAAGATTTGTTCCATTATAATTACAATTATTGAAACGGGGTCTCTAACTATGTGATGCTTGACTTCTAAGTTGGGAAAAAGCCATTGAGTATTTGACTATTTGTAGGCTTTAAGAGTCATTAAGTATGATGTGGGAAAGTTGGATGTTGTGGTTAGCAAGGAAGTATAAAAAAAAATAGTGGCTTGTGTTCAGCTAATTTACTGTAAAGTAGAACCTGAACCATTAAAGGGAAAAGCCCATTGAGATTAGTTGTTACTACAAAGGCCCAATCTCAAAATAGGCGATTAGTCGGCATTACGGGCAATAATGATACGTTAGTAATAAACCTTATGTGTTTGATGGCACTTTTGATGGAATAAATCAAATAAAAAGAATAACTGGACAAGTTTAACACTTTTGATGCAATACATTTCTATTAAATAAGTCAAACATATAATTATTTCTACATTTTCGACAGTGAAGACGATGGGTACTTGATGACGGCGAAACACATTGACTAAGACTTTGTGATGGTCGGCATGTAGAAAACAAGTGATGGCCCGTAAGTATTTGCTCTTTGACTAGAGCTGCGAAGTGCAAAAGCTTGAGATCGATAAGTCTTGAACTATATTAGCAAATTTTTGTTGCTCGATAACTCTTCTTGATGTTCATCGAGCTCAGTCTGATACTAGTAGCTTAGTTCTTTCGAGTATGATTCATAAAAGTTTCTGGTCCAAAATGATGCAATGTTAAGAACCAACTTGATCCATTGTAAGTCGACAAGTGATACTCAACACCATCCATCTCAAACATAAGACAGTTTTTACATAATGATCAGATAAAATTGTAGCAAAAAAGTATGTTCGTTATCTTTCTAAAGATTTTTAATATGTAATATTATGAAAAAGGGTTAATTACTTAAAAATGTATCATATTTGTCACTTTTTGTTATTGTGTGTATTGAACTTATTTTTTTCTTATTGTGTGTACTAAACTTTCAAATTTCGATTATTGTGTGTATTTTGTGACTATTCAGCCATGTAAAATGACTATTTTACCATTCAAAAGTTGAAAAAAGTAAGGGTAAAATGGTCACAAAATACACACAATAATCGAAATTTAAAAGTTTAGTACACACAATAAGAAAAATAAAAATTCTAGTACACACAATAACAAAAAGTGACAAGTATGATACATTTTCAAACAATTAACCTTATGAAAATGTAATTATGTATTATATTTTATCCAAAATGTTAGGCATCCATCTACACGAATATTACTACTTGTATGCAAATCGAAGAAAGAAAGGACTTCCTAGAACGTGCCCATTAAGCATAATATATATGTCATTAAATGCACTAATTTTCTTTCGTAACATCTCATTTTATAGTACTCCTTTCGTATTGAGAAAATTTCCACAAAATATAAGAATAAAATGAGAGGGGCCAGGTTTAAGAGGCCGGATAGAGAACAAAAATCACCCGTTGAAGTAGGAATCCCGTAGTAGAGCTTTTATCTCGTAACTTGAGCTTGAACTTTCGAGTCAAGCTTTTCTGTTCATTGATCTCAAGTTCAAGCACAAAAACAGAGCTTGAACATTAGTTTACAAGCTAAGCTCAAACTTACTAAGGTCTGACCGAGTTATTATTCAGCTTTTTATCTATTAGATCTTATATATTTACCTTATTATCCACATGTAAGGATCCAGTGAGAAGAAAACTTGTAATGAGAAAGATGAGAAATAACTCTAACCACATATTTGAGATGCGTCGACTTGAATTAGATGCATCTCTATTTATTTAGATGCATCTCAATTAGTTTCGAAAGTAATTTTGAAGTGAAAACGATGCAAAATAGTACTTGCAACAAATTTGACCCTCATAGGACGAAAAATACATAGGATTTTTCTAACTTGCTAAAATGCATTTAATATATGTATCTGTATCTAATTTTTAGCTAGAAAATATATTATGTTGCATCTAAAAGATTAGGGATACATCTAATTCAATTCGATGCATCTCTAATCTTTTATCTAATAAAACAAAACCCCTATTGGGAATTTTTCATTTCAAAAAAATCAATTCATTCCTTATTAAGTAATAATATAATTATTATTGTTATTAGTTTTTAAAGATGTTTAATAGAAAAAGCTTAAAAATTTCTTGATTTGGAATTTTTTTCTAATAAATTCGTTTTCGTATACACATGCATAGAAAAAAAAAGAATGCACATGTACTTACAAGCTATTTTATGATACTTTTGGACTAAATTGTAAAACAAAAAATTAAAAAGACGGGTAACCACATTCATTCTCATACCCAAATCACTCTTCCAGATAACAAAAAACCTATCCTACTTCAGCAAAGAAAAACCTTACAATCAATCGATTGTTAGTTTGGTACAACATCACATAGGGTTTATCGGAAACCAATCGCTATGAATAAATTGACCTGGTTGATTCAATTGGTGTACACAATCAATTTTATAAAGGTAATACTCTACAATCGATTCTTCTTAATCGTTTTCTTCTTCCTTTTGTCAACTGTTATCAGATGAGTGAAAGGTTCATCTTTGTTGTTGCTTCTTCACCGTGTTTGTTAGGTTTTATCTTAAGTTCCCAACTTAAAAGATTTGTTCCATTATAATTACAATTATTGAAACGTGGTCTCTAACTATGTGATGCTTGACTTCTGAGTTTGGAAAAAGCCATTGAGTATTTGACTATTTGTAGGCTTTAAGAGTCATTAAGTATGATGTGGGAAAGTTGGATGTTGTGTTTAGCAAGGAAGTATAAAAAAAAATAGTGGCTTGTGTTCAGCTAATTTACTGTAAAGTAGAACCTGAACCATTAAAAGGTGATGCACTTAATACGTATGCTCGAGAACTGCTCAAGAAACGTTATCTGCTATATTTGCTGGAGAAGACAACTATAAACCACCACTAAAAGAAGGTCTTACCCGACAAATAGAAGATTTCGGGAATACCGACTTTAGTATGCCATCTGATGATAAGAAGTCATTCCTTAGTGAAGCGAAAATTGCAACAATCAAACATGTATTTAATAGCATAACACAAGCTCAATCCTGAAGAAAAAATGAGACAGGAGCACAAATTTACAAAGATCATTGACTAATGAAATCGGAGGGCCTTAGGTAAATAGTTATCCTTGCAGTAATTGTTAAATCAAGAAATAAATATACATATAGCAAGCACAAGGTGCTTGGAGTTGGATTTTGCATTGTCTGAGGACGGATAAAAATCATTTAGTTTGGCTTCACGATCTACCATTGGGTTCAGAGGTCCATCACCAAATATCAAAATCTATAATTCATTATTACTCTTATACTTATTATTTGTTGCACTATTTTGATCAGATTTGTGGGTAAATTTTGATGGGTATATTTGGGTGTAACAAATGGTGACTAATGATCCGTGGTTTCTTAGGATTTGATACGCAAATGCAACACGAGTAGGTGATTATGGTTGCATTACAACAAAGCTACGGTATTCATGGTCTCCCTTTAACACGAATAACTGACTGTGAGCCTATAACTGCGTTGTGACCCAGCTACGATATTTATGACCACCTATCAAATGCATAAGATTAGGAGATGCGGCTTTAAAGAGTGGCATTTTACCACAGCCAAACAAGGAATACTAATTAAGGAAAACATTGATTTAATATTTAACATAAATAACCATAATATTTAGTAAAAACCCCGTGCGTGCACGGGTATTATAACTAGTATATATAACAAGAAAATTAGTAAACTACTTACAGTTTTAATTAAACGTTAAAAAAAATTTATGTTTTACAGACTATAGTTTAAATAAACTAAATTGAGAAATTAACAGTGTATTATGAAAGCTTACATTCTCTTTTGTTATTGATTATTACTTTAATTTAACTTTATAAAAAATCTTGACTTATTATTAATATAAAAAATAAGAAAATTTCAACATAAATTATAAATTCTTTAAAGATTAAATCAATAAATCTTGATCATTCATTTTTCATCCCATTAAAAAAACTCACTTTCATCAATTAAAAATAAATAAATAAATAAAATAAAAAAATCTCACAAACCGTGAACCGTTATGTGAAACAAATCAAACCATCGCGACGATAATTAAATCATATTTCTATAGAGGGACACTTATATATATACTTTCGACGAATTTTTTTTCGAGATTTTTTTTTTGTCTGTACAGAAAAATCAAATGTTATTCGTAAAATCACAAATTATTTGTTATTTTAAAAATCACATGCGATTTATGAAATCACATGTGACTTTTTGTTTAAGTGAAATAACAAGGGATTTTAAAAATAACAAATCACAAGTGATTTTACAATATTTCAACACTAAAAAATAAAGCTCGAAATAAAAAATCGTCGAAAGTATATCGAAGTGTCCGTTCATTGAAAGATAAAAAAAAATTCATTCACGATGGTGTATTTTTCGTAGCTAAAAAATTTACCGTTTGCAAGATATTTTATTTTCAAGAAAAAAGTCAAAAGATGTTATTATTTTTTAATTTTTTTTAATGAACAAATGAAAAGTCAGGATCTTTAAAAAATTTGTGATTTATGCTGATCTATCTCATAAAAAAACATATTTTGTATTGACCGATTTATATTAAATATTATTTAAGATTGGTTGAGAAGTGTTTTTGCATCATGTGTATAAAGAAATTTACTACTCAACTTTGGTTTAATATCGTATTCCAACTAAATACTTATGTTTTTCGTACATGTATTGATTTGTTTATCACTGTAGTATCCGCATATTTTTGTTTTTATAAGGGTTTTGCTGTATTTAGCTTTCTATAAATAGAAGGTTTTATTTAATTAATACTACTATCAAATTTCTAGTTAATAAATGTAATTTTAGAGTTTAATTAATGTTTATTAAATGTATTTTTTGATTTAAAATATATATATATATATATATATATATATATATATATATATATATATATNATAGGTGATTATGGTTGCATTACAACAAAGCTACGGTATTCATAGTCTCCTTTTAACACGAATAACTGACTGTGAGCCTATAACTGCGTTGTGACCCAGCTACGATATTTATGACCACCTATCAAATGCATAAGATTAGGAGATGCGGCTTTAAAGAGTGGCATTTTACCACAGCCAAACGAGGAATACTAATTAAGGAAAACATTGATTTAATATTTAACATAAATAACCATAATATTTAGTAAAAACCCCGTGCGTGCACGGGTATTATAACTAGCATGTGGTTGTAGTTATTTCTCATCCTTCTCATTTTAAGAGTTCTTCTCATTTGATCCTAAGTCTATTATCCACATGCATATATTTATACATTTAGGAGAATTGCTGGACCAACAAAAATACTTCCAAAAAACACATCTATAAAATAAGTTGGCACAGTTGATTTGTGCATTGGGTTATAGTTTTTCTTTCTTCTTTTTTATTAGGGAAATAATTTGCACACTCAAGTTTTTGATTGGGACATTCCAACATATGCATTAAACAATTGTACAGTTTATACATTATGTTTTAACTGGTTGTATCATGAGTGTCCCAATAAAAAATTAGAGTGTGCCAATCACTTCCCTTTTTATTAAGGCAATCAAACAATGCCAACTACCAAAGGGCCTCTGGTCTAGCGGTATGGAGGTTTTACCCTCCTAGGAAAAGTCTCAAGTTCGAGTCTTGTCTAGGGCGATAGGGGTTTCCTCCCGTATGCGTAAAGGGAAAGGTGCCATTGTCTTCTGGGCTGGACCCAACCTGTTGTGTGGGCTCGCTACGCCTTCTGGGCTAGGGGCTATGTAGCCACAATTGCCGTTCAAAAAAAAATGCCAACTCATTTTGTGAAAGTATTTTTGTGATTCTAGCAATTCTTTATATTTAGAAAATATATTTCACTTAACATTATTTTACTTTGTTATATGGTTTTTTATTTAGGGCAATTCCATATATACCCAACTTAAACACATTAATTTCATATTTCCCAACATATGTTTTAAAAGCATTGTATTTGTGAACTAAAAACTTGTGTTTTAGGTAAATATGTAATTTGGAAATTTTGATTGGGTAAAGATGAAATTATCTCTTTTATTTATACTTCTTAGAGTAAATTGCATAAATCATCCCTAAAGTTTGGCCAAATTGCATGTTTCGTAAAGTACAAGGATCGTCCTTGTGGGGAAACCTTTGGTGCAAGTATCGTCCCCACAAGGATGATACTTGCACTAAAGGTTTCGCAAAAAGGACGATACTTGCACCAAAAATTTTCCCATAAGGACGATCCTTGTACTTTCGTAACATTTGAGACGAACATGCAAGTTGACCAAACTTTAAATACGATTTATGCAATTTACTACTCTTAATAAATTATCAAACTTTTCATTCCCTCCACTATTGATAACATTCATTAATCGTTTATTGATACACTGATAAGCTCATCATATATATATTCATACGATAAACCATCAAATATTGAAACAGTACATCGTGAATATATAACTAGCTCAAAAAACTTGTGGAGTGTATATTGAATAAAAACAACAATAACCAAATATCATGGCTATTATAACACTCATATCATCTGTTTTTGGCATAAGGTTTACACTATAAAACTACACAACTTTTATTTTTGGATGGACAAGCCTTATTTCAGTATCGCTAGCGAGTATGTGAGTATCCCATATCAAAGATGAATGGTCATTCCATTCAGCGTCGAGCTTAACTAATAGGATCCTGCGGGTGACGGGGCCATGACGGGTGAACCATCAGTCATGAGTTTCACTGGCACCACGGGTCCAGGCGCAACAAAGCCTGCGGGTGACGGGGCCATGACGGGTGAACCATCAGTCATAAGTTTCACTGGCACTACGGGTCCAGGCGCAACAAAGCCACCCCTTATAATAAAAAGCCTAGGAAGGAACCACAGCTCGCCACCTGTCTCTCCAAACCCCGCCCTTCAAATTTTAACCACAAGGGTATTCTCGTCATATTACATCTACCCTTATATAAATCTTTTATACTCATTCTTCTACATCGATCCATTCTTGCCTCCATCCTCCCCTCCCTCCTGTAACTTCACATCCACTTTCACCACTGTAGCTTCACATCCACCTTCACCACCGTACATCAACAACCACATTCACTCCTATTTCCAATCTTCACCAGTGTAATCCGAAGACTTCAATCGATTCATCATTCAAAAGTGAAAGTAAGTTTTTTTAATTGTATTTTATTGTTGCCATGACTAATTTAGTTATATTCATCTTCAATTACATGTATATGTTGTTTATTGATCAGATTTTGAATATATTCTTCGGTTTTTTGTGTTATTATTGATCTAAATATGTTATATTTAGAGTTTGATTAAGACTAAATCATGTTTCTTTCTGGACTTGAAACAAAATCGAGAAAAAATAGATAAAAAAATGTGTTTAGTAAAGTTGCACATAAGCTGTTTGTTAAAATGTCTCTGTGATATATTATGACTGTGATGCACTAATTTTACACTGTGATGCATCAACTGTTAATTTCTCATATATTCAGTGGAAAAGGATTGTATGTGCAGTTATATGTGTGATGCTACTCTCTTAAAATGCTGATGCACTAGGTGTTTGTTTGTAGAAAATATTGATCTAAAGGCTTTTGTTTAAGTTATGATTAAAAATATTGGTGTGTGTAATTGTATGTATGATGCAGTTGTTATGAAACTTTGATGCAATAGGTGTTTGTTTGTGACAAATATGGATTTATTAGCTAGTATTTTCATTCTTTTATCACAAAAAGGCTTGTATATTTCGTTACATGTTTGATGCATCTGTTTTGAAATATCGATGCAGTTGGTATTTGTTTATGGAAAATTCACATATATTAGCTTATAATTTTGTTATTTTATTACTAAAAAACTATTGTATGTGTAGGTATATTTTTGTTATTTTATTACTAAAATCCAGATTAAAGTACTACTAATCCGTATAATAGATATAACTAATAATCCGTATAATATATATATTTTTTTGAAAATTATAACGTGGTTGATTTATAATCTAATATGTATTGGTTGTTGTTTGCAGTCATTGTCAGGTTTTCATATTCGCAAATCAAGCAGGGATTAACATGTTAGAAACGACTCGTGTACTCTTACAAGACATCAGTTTGGACAAAATGTTGGATGATGATAGAGGAAAGGTGTTCATTCAGTGATCATAGTAAAGAACTCAAACATAAAAAAGAACAGAGTAATAAGAGGAGGACGTGTAGTATATGTGGAGAAAATGCCATAATTCCAGAACATGTTCATTGAAATTGCCACCATCGAAGAAATGCAAGAAACCAGTGAGCCAACAAGAGCTGGTCTTAGAGGATCTACTCGTAAAGCTTAAAAGCATTATTTCAGTATTATTTTTTTTAAAAATTCTCAATAAGTACTGTATAGATATTAAAGTATTACTTACAAGATATGTTTTCGGTTCTAAGATGTATAGCAGTTATTACCAAACATCCATACAATAGTATCTCAGTTTTTCAGAAATATGTTCAATATTTCTTGTTCATGCATAATAGTTACTGCATTATGTTATTTACTTAGTGTATTATGATGCAGTAAAATATACATTGTGATGCAGTCAAATTTACATTGTGGTGCAGTAAAATATACAATATGATGCAGTAAACTATACATTGTGATGCAGTAAAGTTTACATTGTGATGCACTAAACTATACAATGTGGTGCAGTTGAATAATATAGTGATGTAGTAAAGTATTGTCTTGATCCAGCAACATGATAACATTGAGAACCGGAAGTATGTATATCATTGTGATCTAGTAGTAAATTAACATTATGATGCAGTAGAGTAACGCAGTGATGCAGTAAAATTATATTGTATTTCAGCAGTATGATAGCATGGTGATGCAGTAATATGATAACCTTCTGATGCAGTAGAACAATATTGTGATGCAGTAGAATTTTAAAAATATTTAAAAGGAGCATTCGAGAGAGAGCAGGTATTTAAATAAGTTCAATTATAAATGTCACTAATCCTTCAAACATAACACTGTGATGAAGACATAAGTTTTTAGGTACATCAATGAAAAGTAATTCAGTAGTAATAAAACATTGGTTTTTAACGATCAACAAGTATCATCCGAGAATCTTTGCTACGTGTTCAAGAATCCTTCGATGAAATCCGTGTTTCAATTGGATTCAATCTTCTGGTATTAGAGATTTGGAATTCTCTTTTTGCAGCTTGTTATATGCCTCTGCGGCTGCCAAGATTTCGTCCTTTTTCTTATTCGTCGTGTACTAAGTTCGCAATAGTTGGATTTGTCCTTTTTGGCCCGCCCCTTCTTTCTTTAATTCATCCTCAAAAACACAATCACCCTTTCTACTTCTATGCCTTTACCCATGAAAACAATCTCACTGTAGATTCAGTTTAAAAGAAAAATATTAGTTTCATTCCAACTTTTCGACAAATAAAACACACTGCGTGTAAACTAATCTAACCTCATTTGCCACAAGCAAGTACCTACTGCATCATTTCATCACACCAACTATATCATGCATAAAAACGTAAGCACAAACAATTTTCAACACATAAAACACTATGCGTGTAATACACCCTAATCTAAACGTATATGCCACAAACATGTACGTACCGCATACATTCATGACACCAAATGCATCATCCATACAAACACATATAGAAACACTTTTCAACAAGTAATACACCCTACGCGTAGCCTAATCTAACCTTATATTCCACATATAAGAACCTACTGCATCACTTCATCATTAACATATGAACACCTACTGCATCTCAGTTCAAATTCTATCGCATCACATATACAACCAAACATACAAACACGTTTACACACATAAAACAACCTACGCTTAGCCTATCTCATCCTTACACGCAACAACTGAATACCAACTGCATCTCAGTTCAAATTCCAGTGCATCACATATACAATCAAGCATACAAACACATTTACACATATAAAACAACCTATGCTTAGCCTATTTCATCCTTACATGCGACAACTGAACACCTACTGCATCTCAGTTCAAATTCCAGTGCATCACATATACAACCAAGCATACAAACATATTTACACACATAAAACAACCTACGCTTAGCCTATCTCATCCTTACACGCGACAACTGAACACCTACTGCATCTCAGTTCAAATTCCAGTGCATCACATATACAACCAAGCATACAAACATATTTACACACATAAAACAACCTACGCTTAGCCTACTTCATCCTTACATGCGACAACTGAACACCTACTGCATCTCAGTTCAAATTCCAGTGCATCACATATACAACCAAGCATACAAACATATTTACACACATAAAACAACCTACGCTTAGCCTATCTCATCCTTACACGCGACAACTGAACACCTACTGCATCTCAGTTCAAATTCCAGTGCATCACATATACAACCAAGCATACAAACATAAAACAACCTACGATTAGCCTACTTCATCCTTACACACGACAACTGAACACCTACTGCATCTCAGTTAATTTTCCGGTGCATCACACATACAACAAAGCATACAAACAAGTTTACACACATAAAACAACCTACGCTTAGCCTACTCATCCTTACACACGACAACTGAACACCTACTGCATCTCAGTTCAAATTCCAGTGCATCACATATACAACCAAGCATACAAACATATTTACACACATAAAACAACCTACGCTTAGCCTATCTCATCCTTACACCCGACAACTAAACACCTACTGCATCTCAGTTAATTTTCCGGTGCATCACACATACAACAAAGCATACAAACAAGTTTACACACATAAAACAACTTACGCTTAGCCTACTTCATCCTTACATGCGACAACTGAACACCTACTACATCTCAGTTCAGATTCCAGTGCATCAGACATACAACCAAGCATACGAACAAGTTTACACACATAAAACAACTTAGCCTATTTCGTCATTATACACGAAAATTGAACACCTACTGCATCTTAATAGAAAATTAGTGCATCACAGCTTCATTACAAGTGCCTCAGAATGTAAACTAAGTGCACCATAGTCATGAGTCCCATTGAGACATTTTATCAAATATCTTGTATACAACAATCATAAACATACATATACACACATTCTTGAATAGATTTGATAACATACTTCATCATATTCAAAATAACGAACTTAAATTGATAAAAAAAAAACAATATTTTATTAAACCAAAACTAACAAAATGATCCAGTAACAAAATTAGAGTTCATAAATCAACTTACAAGTACGTTTAGTATGTGTAGATTCATCTTCACCCTCGTTAACCGAATGATGCAGTAACTATTTGGTTGTGATTCGAAGGTTTAAGATGTGGTAAAGTTTAACATCTTGGATTCATGATGAACTGATGCAATAACGATTCAATTAGAGAAAATATGATGAAGATGTAGTTAATTTTTAGAGAGAGAGAGAGAGAAAGCGGAAATTTAAAGAGAGAAATGAGATCTAAGAAGTTGTCAGGATAGAATAAATGGTCTGTATATTGTGCTTTGTTATAGATATCCCTTGAAGTTACATTATTCGAAAATGCACCGCCCAATTAGATCTGGTCAAATATGATCCAATTGGTTAGATTACTTCCTACCCTTTTTATTATAACACCCTTTTTATTATAACCCCACCCTAGATATATATATATATATATATATATATATATATATTCATTAATTGCACTTTACGGTGTGCCTAATGGGCACATATTAGCAAAACTTTTTCTATAAAAGTTGTTATTACTAGATACTGAAATATTTATCTTCTAAAAAGAAACTAGATATTGAAATGTTGTATTCTTTTTGTGATAAGAGGTGAACAAACTACAAACATTAACAACAAAGTATTGATAAGCTGAAAAAGTATTAACGATCGTGATCAAATCTTTGTGATGCAATCAAGGTTACTTTTCAGTTTTCATACCTGATTTATCTTGGTAAGATTTGTTCTTGGAAAAAGATATGTTTTTTGTTCTTGGAAAAAGATATGTAGGATAAAGAATATCCCAACTTTTAATACTTCATCTACTAGTACTTTAAATAATTCAATATCCCCAATTAAGTCATGTTCTTTGAAGACAATACTTGATCGTGTTGAAACGAGTTATGAGACTTGTTTATAAAATGTTAAGCAAAAACATATATTTGAACTACAAATGTTAGATTACATCACAAATAACTAAATAAGTTCCAACAATTTCAGTAGTAGCTTGAGAAATCACAACGATTTCCTCTAAAGGAAATTATTTAATATGAATATATTCCACTGAAAAGTAAGTAAATTGAAAGGTGATATGTATATTGTCCAATTATAATTTGAGTTAATTAAAATATCTAAAAATGTAAAGTTGTGCCACCAAACTTATACGTAACAAGTGACAACTAACCCTCAAAGTGTAAAGTTGCATTTCTAAAAAGGGCATGGATAGACATAGTTCATTTTCAAATTAAAAAAACTTATGTATTGGAGTTTTTGATACCTAACTTATTTTTGGCCACCAAATTATCGACACAAGACTGATTATTTTCATTATCTTACTAGATCGACTTGAAATCAGATATCTTAATTTAAAGTGTGATAGGTTACGTAACACGACTAGTTAACACACATAAGAATATAAAGTCAGATAGGTATGTTTGGCGAAATGGGTTGGGGCTGGAAACATACGACTAACACTATCAACTATTAATTAGGCCATAGCCTATGCAAACATACAAATAATACTCTCCTGCAGTTTGAGCGGGAGGTGGTACGAAACTCCTCAAATAAAGTGGAAGGCAAACCTTTAGTGAAAATATCCGCATACTAATAACGTAAGGGAACATGAAGAACTCGAACCTGACCAGCAGCAACACACAACATTAGTCGACTGATTACCACACTTAAACCAACGATCAACTAAAGATCAATGAACGAGAAGACGACTGGTTATCCACGTAAAACCAACGATCGTCTTACTTAAATGTACCAACGATCAACCTAATAATGGCTGACTGGTAATCATACAATAATAACTTAACAAAAGAAAAAATAAAAAGTGAGTCAACTGGTAATCACAAACGATCGACTGGTGGGTTTATCAATTTTTGAGGCAGATCGGTGTAGGGTTTGGAAGTAGGATCGACTGGTTTGATACCATGCAAGATTTTAAGGTGTTTCGCAAAATTATTGATACCAAGATCGTACATACATAGAGAAGAGTAAGTAAGGATCAAATAAAAAATAAAAGTAAAATGAGAAGGATGAGAAATAACAATAGTCGCACATTTCAGATGCGCCTACAAAAAGAGATGCATCTCCCATGAAATTTTCCTTTTACATTTGAAATGTGTGGCTGAAAACATTTCTCATTCTTCTAATTTTTATTTTTCTTCTTAGTGGATCCATTCTCATATAGAGATAGTAAGTATCAAATAAGAAATAAAAGTAAAATGAGAATGATGAGAAATAGTCATATCTGCACATTTCAGATGCACCTATAAAAAGAGGTGCATCTCCCATGAAATTTTTCTTTTACATTAAAATATGTGGTTGAAAACATTTCTCATTCTTCTTATTTTTATTTTTCTTTTTAATGGATTCATTCCCATATAGAGAAACCTATCAACTAATAATTGGGCCATAGCCCATACAAACATACGACTAACAAATTTATGGGTGTGTTTGGTAAAAGTATCAGTGAGCAGTAGCAGTTAGCTGTGAGCAGTTAGCTGCGAGCAGTAGCTGTGAGCAGTAGCCACAGCTCACAGCTCACCGCTCACAGCTTCATAAAAAAACATTTGAAAAATTAGCTTTCTTAAAAAATAGCAAAGCTCACTGCTCCTTTACCAAACGAACAACAAAAATCAAAACGCTCATTGCCCCAAAAAACTCCGCGCCAAACATCATATCAAATCTAAATCCAAATTTACTTACCAAATGAGCCCTTAATTTGTCAATGATTGTTCGTTCAAATACACATGTTCGGTTTTCATCTTTATTGTCGTCCAATAATCATATAACACGTCATAAGTGTGCAAATGAACACTTGCATATATATGAAGATTAAAATTCATTTCCGTACAATGATGTAATAGATTTAGGGTATGTTTGGCGAAAGTAACTGTTGCTGGAACTGGTGCTGGTGCTGGAGATGTTGCTGGTGCTGGAGATTAAAAAAAGAGATTATTTTTATAAGCTACATGAAGTAACCTTTGGTTTTAAGAGATTATGGAAGATTATTTTTTTTAGAATCTCTTATAAGTCATGTCTGCCAAACAAGGATTATCTTTTAAGTAGCTTATTTTCTGAAAAAATAAGCACAATCTCTCAACAATCTTGTGTACCAAACATAGCCTTATATAAAATCTTATAAAACTAAAAAGTTGTTAAAAATACATAAATCTTGAAAGAGATAGTTGCATGACCTAACAATATATTACTGGTAAAAAACTTAGATTGGTCAAAGTGATATTATTATATATTTAAAGGACTACAACTTTACCTGTTAAAAAATTACCGACTAGCACGAAACTTTTATGATATGGTAAATTAAGCTCTTAAGATAGTGAGAATCTGTGACAGGGTATGTCTTTTTATTTCGTGCATCGTTAGTGTTTGGTTAAACCACATACAAATAGATCAATAGTAGTAAAACTTTAATTTGTTACGTGTTTGTTTACACAATTTTGTCAAGACCCCAATAAGGCAATAACACATGATGTATTATACTTTTTGAACAAACATGGTCTATTATAGGATCCCGTTTCTCTAGATGAGTTATATACTTGGAAAAGTTTGTGGTGATCGTTGTTAGCGGTCATGATTATTGATTACGGTCAGTGGTTAAGGAAGGTTGTGGATGTTCTAGGTCATTACTAACGAAGGTTCAAGTTGGTGGCTTATGGGTTGTGGTTGTTTAGTTAAAGGTTGTCAATCGAGGTGGGCATGGAATGAAGTTTAAAACTTGAGGTGGTTCTACAATTTTGGGTGTTTTCTCTGTCAAACATATTTATGGCTCGCTATGCTATAACATGTTTTAATTGTGTGGTTGGAAATTTTTTGTTCGAAATTTTGGTGGGGTTCGTTGTCTGGTCATGCTTAGTGTTTCACCTGCTTCCATGATTTTCCATCGAGTAATTGCCCTTAATTGGTTATGCGTTTTGTTTTTTTTGAATGGCGGTGTTTTCACCTCTTATCATTCGACTTATCATAGTTGTAATTTTTATATATAGTTTAAGAGTCGTGTAAATCAAAATTAGCGGTTATGATTGTTGTAATAGCTAGCTTCTGTGCTCGATAATTCCATTTATATAAAATGCCTTTCAAAAAGAAAAAAATCTATTAACAAATATTTCAATGCTAAATATAAACATTTGTCAAATGTTTACTATTGACTAAGTAGTAAACATCAAACAAAAATGGCAATAATGGTCCTAGTGGTTACTTTCAATTACAAACAGTCTCTGAAAAAATGCAAAAAGGATCCTTACCATTAACTCTCGATTACATAAACGGTCTTTTAGTAAAATCTAGAGACTTATTGTGTGATAAAAAAAATACATAAACCTCCGCCCATTTTATGTGTTGCAAAAATGTCCCTAAATGAAAACATTCCTTCCGTTAATTGCAATTACAAAAACCATCCTCAAGTTAGATCTAGGGATTGTAATGATTAATGAACACTTGCACTCACAGATACAATCCCTAGGTTAAATCTACAGACAACTTGTGTGACGAAAAATCACATAAATAGTCCATGTTGTTACCAACCAATTTCAAAAATGATCCATGAATTAAATTTAAGGGATGTTTGTGTAACCAAAACTATTTCACATAAAACTCCGCACCTCGCAACGAAACACGGGCAAAAAGTCCTCGTTAAATAATATATAGCCATCTTAAAATAAATTATATAGGTTATTTGTGGGTTAAGTACTACAAACTATTTAGCGATCATTTCATTCGCTTGGTATTAGTTGGATAAAATTTGTGGCATCTTATCTATTTATCATAGATAACTTATTTTAGATAATTACTTAATTGCTTGTGTATAATTGTTTATACTTTTGCATACGTGTATGTTTTTAGAGAAGGCTAAATGGCTAATGAGTATCATATTTCTTAAGTTTAAATCGACGTAAAAAAAAAGGATCTTGTGCACTTATGGGTGATGATAAATGATGACCCTTTCCTAAAAGAACCAGTTCTAGCCAACGGTTAAATGTCGAAATAACATTTTGGATGGAATTATAACTATAGCCAAACTATTTCTTTAAAATAAACACTCTTTAACTAGATAATTGCGCGTTTATAACTAGAGAATCGTACCATTAGTGCAATGCTTCTTTGGTTAGTGAGTTCTATACTTGAAACATTTGATTTGTGTCTTATCCGTTTATCAATTAAGCATATCAACAAGTTGATTAGTTAGAGTTTATGTGTTCCACTTTCTAAATTTAGTAATTCAAACGGGTGATCATTATTGAATTGAAGGATACAACGAACCCTCGAAGAAGCTTTTAAAATTATTTAGTTCCCTAAAACAGCAAGTTGACGTGTGAAACTCATCTAATATACCTACGGCTTTCTAACATTATTGGTTAACCATTTTTATATGTGATGTCAAAAGATAATGCAATTCTTGTTTAATAACACGAGTTAATTAAACAATGATGGTTGCTATTTTGTCTTAAGCAATTATTCGTAAACAAAAATATGAACGTGGATTTTTGGAGGACATTCGATATAAAGAGGGCCGACAAACTATTATGCTACAAACTTACAATCAGTTTATTTCATGATTAAAAGAAATCAATGTCTATATTATTATTTTTATTGAACAAGCTGATCTTATTTTAGTTACTTTGAGAAGGTGTTATTACAACACGTAAGTTTTATGTTTTGGAAGATCCGTACTTTAGATAAACAGCTTGATGGTGCCAGTTTGTTTGAACAAAGAGAAAAAAACTACGATATAAAGGTAGTTCATCATGCATCGTAGTTCAAACGAAACACACGAGCAAGGTTAAACTTTGACTCTTCAACGCACTAATCGTACAATGATGTGTTGTAATACTTCGTTGTGGCAACATACAAATATATGACACACGAAATAAGTAAATATAAATCGGATGAATTGAATACCACACGTTATTTTAAGATACGAAATTTCATCTTATTAGAAATTTTTTCTTCTGAGACCAAACGATTATGTTACTTTCAAAAGTCGCAACATGGAAACACCATGCATAAACAGGATTTTGTGGCGTATCATTAGGCTTTATATTGAAAAGGAGAAGTCAGATGATTGAACTGTAACAAAACCGAAAGTTAAACCTACAAATTCATAAAAGACAACATAAACATAATGACGAGTAAGGTAAACTATATCCTAAAAAGTATATTCCATTTCCTTTGTGTAGAGTAGGCAACTAGTTATCCAAGGGGACAAGAATTGAATTCAAACATGTGAGAAAGTTATACGAAGATAGAATGAAGAGAGGAAAGACATCAACGTCCAAGAAAATGGACACTAATGGAAAATATATTGGTTATTATGAACGAGGAAGTGAAAAGACAATAGACCTAAAATTAAAGACAAAGCGATTACCTACCCAAACTAGCTTATCCTATGTCAAATTATTGAAGAGACGAATAAATTTAGCTACAAAAGTATATACGAGTATCATTAATATGGTAAAGTGCTTAAGTCTCAAGAATATACAAATTCATATTAACTGTAAGTGATCAAGTTTACTTATATTTTTTACTTTTTAATTATGACATCATAATGGACCAACGAAAGAAAGACATATAGTGAAAAATTATGAGACAATGTTTATGTCGGAGAAATAGATACTTGAGACCAAAAATTACGTTACGTGCAAAAATTCATGTGATTCACGGTCACTCTAGAGAAGTCCCTTACATCCGCTCTATGAGCCAACGGTTATTAATGTGACATATTATTAATATATGTAACGGAGTAAAATGTGTTGAAAATCAGACATATGAAAGTCATTAAAGAGTAAATCACATCATGAATTATAGACGTGTTTGGTTTCCAATTTTCTTTCGTTAGTCGTATTACATACGCGAAGGCGACAACATAAGATAAATCGTGGATATGTGGAGGAGGCCATTTCATCGTTTATGGCTTGTTGTGCTTCATTCCTGCCATATGTTCTTACGTTCTAGGTTATCTTATTTATAATTTGGGTTTGATTTTGTCCTATTTTCATATCTAAAAAGGAATTCTATGTAATTTATATAACTACTGCCTACTTGTTTACAAAATATGAACTCTTTCTAAAGAGAAATTAGAAAGCAGAAAGTATAACAAAAAAACAGTTTTTTTTTTTTTTTTTTTTTTTTTTTTCCCCTTAATAAATCGCAAATATCCAAGATGTGCAATGACACAAATGCAAATAAATGATTTAAACATTTATCTATTTCCGTGATGTTAAGTGTAATTTTCTTTTCCTTTTACACTTTTTTACCTTTTACAATATCTCGTGAGGAAAAATAACATATCAACTTCACATAACACATAAATATTAGTTGACTTAACTAACTGAGTCAAATATAACGTATTAACACCGACTTAAATCAGTGAGTCGATGATTAACCACTTAACTCTAACGAACTTTAAAACCTATAGTGGCGTTGGTTGCTTAAGGTGTCCATCTCTCTAGAATAGGGTTGGGCATAATAAACCGCACACAGAATATAACCGAAAAATCAGACCGAACTGTAAAATAACAAAATATATTTATTGATCGAATGAATTACATATGATAAAGCATATGTATTTATACTAAATACATAGCTTTGATAATAAGTAACCAATCCCTAAACTTAATGGACCCAATCCACTATTTAGTTTGGGTCAACTAACCTATTTATTATCCCCCTTGTTCTCATACATGGTTCTCTGTCTGGCTTTACACATGATCGACAATTATTTTTTTTCAACGGACCGATCCGGATATGGACCAAATATTTTAGTTTGGTCCTCGGTCCGGTGTTTTAGTCCAAATCGGTTTTTGATCCATGACTAGCCCTACTTTTAGGGATGGCATCGGGACGAGAAATGTCGATGATTGTATTTCCCATCCCCATCCTCGTCCCCACTGAGGATAAGAGATTTTCCACCTTTATAAAGTAACATAAAACTTCCACCAACTAGTCGAGTATATAAAGAATTTTGACTCATAAAGTGTCTCAACAAACGTACCTTGTACATAGTTAGATTAATTCAGATATAATATTAAAACAATATGTATCATATGTGTGCACTCGGACAAAATAGGTAAAGTAATATTTAAATAGTGCTAATACTTATAATTAATTTTAAAGATGTTTGATCCAATAAATATCACATATCTATCTAACACACACTAGCAAGGTACCCGCGCGTTGCAGCGGCGGGTACCATGAAATAAATTTTTTCGGTGAATCATGTATTTTAGTTTATTATGATCTTTTTGACAATAAATTTACGAATATCAAGAATTTAGTTTAGCTTGTGCTCGTTCGGGCTCGAGCCAATTTGGCCCGTTACCCGATCAGCCTTGAATATTTGTATAATGTGCTTTATTATTTGTATTAGTGACATTTAATGCAGGAATTGTGTTTAAGTTGGTTATAAAATATGATTGATAATTTGTATTAATTGTATTTATTAACCAGTTAATCAATTGTATTTAATGTACATAATGATTTATTTATTATATTTAATGTTAGTATTTCTATTTTAATTAGTTGTGCTTTAAGCTTAATAACCTGTAAATGTTAGAAAATGTGTTTTTTTTACTTGTACTTTTAGCTTTATAACTTGGATTACTTTTAGCTAAAAGTTTCTATATTAAGTAGGTCTTCCTCTATAAGATAAGATATTCCTTTTTGCATTTGCACTTGCTAAAGGGCCTCTACTCACTATACCTTTTTGAACTACCCTAATGTTCCCGGTTTTTTTTTTAATGAAATTCGAGTGCGTCTATCCGTGCGTGGGATTCAATTTTTACGTCTCATTATATCCATTATAAATGTGCATCTATTTCATGTCTTTCTCTTAAAAGTTTTGTCATATTCTTGAGTACTTGGGCTTATTTGAAAAAGACCTCCCGTATCTCGATTCCATATAATTCAAATCGTTCATTTTCAACTTTTCATCCTTCCCGGTTCCCTATATTCAAATTATTCACTTTCAAAGACACATATACAAAAAAATAAAACACATATACACTTCTAGAAAGGTGAAGCAAACCATTTTTCCTCTCATCCTCCCTTGAGGATTCGGCCAAGATCAGAAAACAAGGGGAAATCCATCAAAAATCCAAGCTCAAGTGTTAATCTTGTCTACTTAGTACTTCTTGTTAGGGTTTTGAAATAAAAATCCAAGAAATATTTAGGTTTTTATCACTAAAAACTCACTAATCACCCAAGTAAGTATGTCAAACTCATTTCCATCATTTTCACAAAGTTTAACAAGTTCCATAACATTTATTCACTCCTTGCACACTTACATGTAATTTATACCACTCTATATATGTTTTTATACATTTTTATGAGCTAAAAATTAATATTATGAGATTGGTTAGTAATCTAGCTTGATTGGTGATGTTTATGAACCCATGACACCCTAAGAAGGTGTATGGTAAGTTTAGATTGGTTTTGTGGTGATTGGGAGTGGAATGAAACAAGTTATACACTAGAAATACCATTTTTGACACTATATAAGAAGTTGCTGTCCATTTTTGTAAATATGGAAAGATCAGGGGTTCATGGGTAATTTTGGACCAAAGATTTAGAAAATACATTCAAAAACGAAACTATGGCCACCGGAACTGATAAAAACGAGCTTATAACGAAGGAGATATGATTTTTCAAAATTGGATGACGAAAAACTGTTTTCTGAAAATACACCCGCTGTCCCGCGACTTTCTATGGTTAAAACGAGGTGTTAAACTTAAACAAGACAACCCGACATACTAAAAAATCACTAGTTCACTGTAACACGAGACCGGGGATATAAAGAACTTGAGAAACGGGCTTATAACGACCAAAATATAAGCGTTCAAAGTATGACGAACAAGTTATTTTTCGTTCAGCAACTAAACTCAGAAATTTCCCAAGTGTTGAAAGCATGTCACATAGCCATGTTCGACGCCATTTTTCTTAATGATAGACTCAGTTCTGGAAAAATTATATATGTAAGTAAAAGTTAGTTCACCTGGCCTAGTTTCAAAATCAATTGCCCGTTCGTTAATCGGAATAATAACGAGTAACATATAACCTCTCAAACATTCCCGAAACTGCCCAGATTTTTGCTGAAAGGCCCGAAACCCCCCCCCCACTTGACCACTATTTCTCTCTATGATCGGGATGTATTTAGACATCGAACCAATTATATGACTTTTAGACCATGTTACAACATTTCCAAAACCACTAAGTTTGTGACCTAACTCTTAATATACACTGATTTGTGACCTACTTTCCGAGGCCACTTAGTCATTTTCGGAGATTTTTCTAAAGTGTTGTAACTACGACGAAAAGTCATAATTTCACTAAAAGGCTATCGTAGGATGTCGTTACACTGCATATACAAGTAAAATACGTTATGACTTGACACGATAACATAAAACATGATTTTCGACGATTATAGTCATTTCAAAATAATACGAGTGGTATAGATAGTATATGCATGTACATTCACGACACCATTTCATGACTTAAATTAGATTACATTCGTTCATATTAGGTTGCGGCTAGAGTTCGCGCCTCATTTCAGTTCATACATTATTGCCTTCATAGCTATTGCAACAGGTGAGTTTTCATAGCCCCGTTTACAATTTATTATTTCATTTCAAATCTCACGGGGGAGAATACATTGCACCATTTTCATACGGGCCCAAGCATTAAATTTATATACATTGCTTAAGTTACCGCATTTGCCATGTTAAAGTCCCCTTTTATTATCATGAACCGTTAATTTGTGAGCAAGCGAAGGTGAGTGGATAGATCTATTGAGGGTGACGCCTCCATCCGCGTTGGTTTGATCACCAACAGTCAAACGGATGCATTTCACTTCATTCATTCAGAGTGTTTGGCAAAGCACTCCTTTTAGGGCAATTATTTTAGTCTAGCTTCAGGGTCATGAGCTTAAGGGCTAGCACGGATAACTCGACCACGAAGATGACACACACAGCAGATTATGATGTTGACAGAAAAGAAAGAACGATGCACAAGTAAGTATCCCTAATCGACTTTGATTAGTATTGAAAGAATGAAACGTGTACAAACCCCTCCCCCCACCTCCTTTTATAGAGATGGGGGGAAGAACACCGACTCTATAAGTCGGCTGAAAACTAGACACGGGTTGGGCTTGAGACAAAAGCCAACCAAACCGACTCCTACTTGACTAAGAATAATAAACGGACACTTAACACCCTAGACGTTGAAATAGGCTAAAACAAAGACTAAATATAACAAGGGTTGGGCTTGAGACACAAGCCAACCAAACTGACTCCTACTTGATTAAGAATAATAAACGGACACTTAACACCCTAGATGTTGATATATGCTAAAACAAAGACTAAATATAACATTATATTTGTAAAATACATGTATAAATGAAGTAAAAATATCTAGGTCTTGATATATATTATTTTTAAGACACAAAGTACCAATATTAATGGGAGTTAGTATAAATTTTCAATGATGTAAGAAAGGGGGATGGGGGCGGCAAAGGGGATGATGGAATGGATTTTGTAAGAGATTTGGAAGACTTTTGGGGTAGATATTAGTAGATATTGTGTAGTTTAGGTGATACCGGGTACCGAGTTTGCTAGAAATAAAGTTTAACGGTACCAAATAAAATGTGATGACATTGTAAGAATTATGAAATTACATTCCTGATAAAAATCGGGTGTTAAAATATTTGTCGTGTTGAAATATCGTGATCCGACGTAATTTTCGGCATTTACCGGAAAATATAGCAAATGGTTTCAAAACACCGAGTAAATTAATATAATTTTTATATCATTATAATGAGTGTGAAAATATGTTAGGTTCATAGTCGGGAGTATCGGGTATATGTTAGTAGTAAAACTGAGTCGTAACGTTTATTAAATATTTAAACATACGTAAATTAAAATAATGCATGATGATCATGAATAGTGTCACGTGAATAGTAAAAATTTTGAACGCTTCTCAAAATCACAAACTGACTCCGAAAACGATGAATAGTGAAATGATGAATAGTGATCGGTGAATAGTAAATGATGAATAGTAACTTGTGAATAGTAAATTGTCGAGGTTTGGAAAATGACCTGAAATTACGAGTTGTGACAGATAACTAAATATGCAAAGTATTTAACTTAGTTTTATCAATGTTGCTCCCTCTGTCCCAAATTATAAGTCAATTTTCGTAGTTTTATAAATGTTACTCCCTCTGTCTAAAATTATAAGTCCATTTTCAACCAGTCACAAGACACTTTAGTAGAGAAAGAATATATTGATTGGTGAATAGATTAGTTAGTGAGAATTTATTAAACTTTGTGCAAATTAAAAATAGAATTATAATTTGGGATGGAAGGAATATTAGTTAATAGTTAATTGTAGAATTAATAAAGATTATAACATTTGAATTATTTGAATGTCAGTTTTGAAATTTCAGTTTCAAACCAAGAACCTCATTTACATGGCATGGACCTCTTTTTCTCTTCACTATGCCCCTTTTGCATTACGATATCCACCTTTCCCTCCTTCCAAGAGGTTAATAAGGTGCTTTCTTCTTTTTTTCTCTAACCAATGTTATTTTAACCCATAATTAACCATAGCTAATGAGCAGGGCCGAAATTTAGGGTGTGCAGAGTGATCAACTGCACAAGGCCTCCAAATTTCCATGGCCCCGATGCTGTAAACGCATGGCTGATTTTATTTAGAGAAAATTCCCAAACTAGTACAAAAAAACTTGAGTGGTCCATGATATGGTGATCACTTGCACCCATTTTCTATTTTGGTCATGCTCGACTGCTCAACTACTCAACTCCATCTTTTTTGTGACATGTGTCCCTTGCAAGTACAAGAGGTAGGTGGAGATATTTTATTAATTTTTATGAAATTACAAAAATACTTTCCTATATTATATTATTATCTCTTTATTAATTACTCCACCTAACCCCACCCACCTTACCTAACTCCGCCTACTTACCTCACCACTTTACTAGTCCATCACCACCACCACCACCGCTCGACCTCCACTGCTCAACTGCTCGACCACCAATGCTCAACTGCTCAACCACCACTGCTTAACCACTACTGCTCAACCACTTAATCACCGCTGCTCAACTGCTTAACCACCAATACTCAACTACTCAACCACCTCAAAATACTCAACTAGACATTCCAAACCCGCACAACTGCTAGACCATTTCTTTATAAAAACATTTTTCATCTTTACTGGTACAAGAGAAAAGAAAATTTGGAGTAAAAAGGATGAAAGGGATCCACACCACAACTAGTAAATTCAGCCAAAGTTCAGTAATGCAAAAATATATAACATATTTATCTATCGAGTGTTTCGTTATCAATGCATTATGGAACATGCAGTACTTTCAGACTTTTTGAAAAACTAGATTGATTAGTCATAACTAATTAGCAGTATATAAAAGTTGCCAAACACTAATAGAAAGAGTAAGTAAAAAAATTGACATTAAAACCACAAATACGTTTACAAGTTACAACATAGATGCTCCATTTATAAATCAAAAAGTAAAAAACAAACGAAAGGAAAGGGTGTCTTGGAAACTAGAATTACAAAAGTAAAAGGTGTGAACCAAAAATTAGTAGTAAAACCCAAAAGCCCATTCTTTTTAAATTATTTTATTATATTTCTTCTATAATGGTTGTCTTCTTCACCAATTCACAGCCATAACCAATGCCAGAATTGTCAACAGGACATCACCATTCACCAACATAGATATATTGTATTAAATATACACCATAAACATCTTGTTGATATATGTCGAAGGTGACACCAACATAGATATATGTTCAGATCAACTAACATCTTGCAGATCTGGCGGACTGAATGGTGTTGGATCTGGTGGCCGGATCGGATTTGGTGGTCGGATCTGCTTCGGTCGCCGGATCTGGTCGGATCTTTAAAGATCTTTGACAATAGGTGTTGGCCGGATCTTGTGGTGTCTTTTTAAAATAATCTTGGCCAAATCGTGTGGTATCTTTTGATGATGATGGTGGCGGCTGGGAGGTGGTGGTTGTTGTGGTATCTTCATTTCACAATCCACCGGTCCGGTCACTTGAATATTCTTCGGACCATCACTGATCATAAATCACCTGTGGAGGTGCATGGTCGAAGGTGACACCATCAACTTCCTTAAAGTTCCGTTGATAACTTGATATAATTGCATATTCAGCCATAATGTGAAATGGGTGGGAGAGTGGTGTAATAAGAGAGAGAGAGAGAGAGAGAGAGAGAGAGAGAGAGAGAGAGAGAGAAAAGAAAATGAAATATGTGGTGTGTATTTAAGGGTATATTTGTCATTTAAGCCAAAAGCAAAAAAATCCTCACCTAACATTTGTACTTGCAAGGACACATGTCATAAAAATGATGGAGTCGAGCAGTTGAGCAGTCGAGCATGACCAAAATAAGAAATGGGTGCAAGTGATGACCATGTCATGGGAAACTCAAGTTTTTTTGTACTAGTTTGAGAATTTTCTCTTTTAATTGTTTAACGTAGTATTGATGATACTATAGTCTAGAACATAATATTTTTGTGCTGTAATTGGGACAAATATCAGTTTCAATCNCCAAAAGCAAAAAAATCCTCACCTAACATTTGTACTTGCAAGGACACATGTCATAAAAATGATGGAGTCGAGCAGTTGAGCAGTTGAGCATGACCAAAATAAGAAATGGGTGCAAGTGATGACCATGTCATGGGAAACTCAAGTTTTTTTGTACTAGTTTGAGAATTTTCTCTTTTAATTGTTTAACGTAGTATTGATGATACTATAGTCTAGAACATAATATTTTTGTGCTGTAATTGGGACAAATATCAGTTTCAATCGATTTAAAAAAAAAAAAAAAAAAAAAAAAGGTAGCAGACCTTAGGGTTTAGGAAAATGACTAGTATGAGTAGTATTCACTTTTTTACTCTAAAGTTGAATAAAAGTACAAGTAGGTTTACAAATTTACACTTTCAACCCAAGGTTAGATAAAAGTTTAGAACTAGTCCAATTGATTTTAAATGATCGTCTTATATACTTTTAAAAAAAATTATGTGTGGTTAATAAAATATTGGGATAAACCTAGACTTGTTATATACAGTTTTTTTGATGTTTATGATACTTGGCTTTTTAAAATTTTATTTATCATATAACTAAGATCGTGTTCTCTGAGAGGCTTACTTTGTCACGTTGGCACAGGGCTTCCAAAATCAACGGGACGGCCCTGCTAATGTGTTAGTTTTAACCTGACCCATATCGGAGCTTTGCAATACTTTGGGGAAGCTTAAAAGTGAAGTGCACATGGGGTTTTAGAGAGGCAACGACTAGTTATTGGCAAGAGACAAAACAGTGTGCTAGACTCACGCGCCAGCACGCGAGGCCATCACGCCGTGGCTGATGTGTGGATTGCGTCTACATAAAAGGTTTTACTTCTCAATGGATCTTGAGAAGCTTGCAATCCCCACCAGGCAGTGTACCTAACCGATGTAGTATAGTGTAGTGGCAAGTACCGGGGGATTGATCGTTCTACTTGGGGAATAGTGTTTTTTAGGATTGAAATGGATTAAACTAGGTCTAAAGGTGAGGGATGATTCTTTTTGTATTTTTATGTTTTAAGGAAAGCAAGTAAAATCTCGGGTATTGGAAGAGTGGGCGGAAGTAGTTGCTAGTCAACTAACCCAAAAGCTGCTAATGCAATAAAAATAAAATGACAAGAAAATAAAATGAGAGACTTCTAATAAGGAGACAAACGTGTTTACTTAGGTTTCCTTACTCCATAGTTATCTTTTATTTATTGATAGGTTTGCTACAATTGCGTGGATGCCGGGTTTTAGTCTTTTATTAACATTCGTGGGGGCGTGTACAATCTTCCCCAACTCTATAAGCTCTTATCTCCTCCTATAGCGACACGTAAAGAGCCTATACCATAGGGATTATAAACAGTGGCTTATGCATTCAATTTAACCAAATAGCCGTAGTACACATCCGACTCATGTTTCTTAAGACCTTCAAGCATGTTACCATTTGGAGTATTGCCAGTTTTCTTAAGCCTAACATCGATAAACATTCACCCACAACAATTAATAACAAACCAACCAACAAATAATCAATAACTAGGTTTCATTAGACCAAAGCAAACACAAACAAACCTAGCCTAGCATGTTAAAGGAAAGAAAAGCATACGATATAATCAAAAAGCAAATAGACATATTCAATGATTAAAGGATAACTTATCTTCAATTAATCATGGAAGAAAAGAGGGTTTGAAACCTCAAAATAGCTGCAAAAGTCGACTAGGGTTTGTACCCTAAGTTCCTACAAAAAGTCCTCCCCTTAATGAATGACAAAAAGAAAAAAAAATATAGATTTTACAATCTGACGGCGTCACCCTTTGGGTCGTGACACGTCACCTCGCCGTGATTAGGGTTTCTTGATTGCCTGGATCCACTTCTGACACCGTCTGGTGTAACTTGGTTCTGGGGCGTCTCTCTTTGTCTTAAAGCGTGACGGCCTAGATGAAATAACACGCGTGTTAATGTGTTGAAAAGTTTCTGGCCCGTCAAGTGTAAAAGTATTGTAGGATACTCATAAACTAAAATCGTGTGGTCTTTGTGATTTATGGATCGAATATGAGATGAAAATAAGTAAGAAGTTATAGAGAGAAAGTAGAGAAGTTGGGAGCCTTTTAGAGAGAGAAAAACAAGAGCTAATATTAACTAAGTGAAAAGGTCCAACCCTTCCCATGTGTGGGAAGGGCTATTTATACTTACAAGATGGATGAATGCCTCTACTAGGCTGTGGAGCAACATGACAGAGGGTAAAAGACCCGACTCGACACCACGAATACTAACTAATACTAAACTACGTTCATACTAATATATTAAATACTACGAGCTACATGTTGCTTAACAATACTTGGGGTGACCGAATCTTCAATAAGAAAAACGTATTCCTAATAATCTCCCCCTAAGGGAGGTCACCCCGGAAATTAAACCTTGAATTCCAGCATTTAGATTGTTGTCGATATCTTTGTAGCTCGAAGTTGTTGATTCTTCATTGTCAAGAACTTTGTGCTTTCAGCAGTGGACTCTAGATGACTTGTTTGAGGTGTGGGATGAACTTTGGCATTGCTTCGAGTTCATCATCCAAATGAATATCTTCAAGTCATCTTTGAGTAGACATGTCTCTATGTGATGTTGTGACTATCTTAGTGTTGGCATGCTCACACTTTTCTGGATCATGATCTTCTGCATCAGAGTTTTGGAAGCATAGTTGAAGCCCATTCTATGATCATGATTTCTTTGAATTTGATGTTGAAGTGTGAGCATGAGGTGGTGGATCGACATCTTTTCTGTAACCGTCAATAATCGCCAACTTCTTTGTCTCTGGTGGGTGAACGCATTTCCAACATGCTCATAACCACTTTGTTGAGTGAATCTCCATGGTTGTGTAGGTCTGAATGCTCCTTTTAGTTGTTGGTATGAGCATGTGGAACTAGAGTGATGGTGGTGAAAGTGATAAGGTTGGTATATTGAGTTGCATGAAAATTTGTAGGTCTGAATGCTCCTTTTAGTTCGGACTTCGAGATCGTCAACAGTATAGTGTGAAGACTTTCTCTAATCCTTACCAAGGCCGTTCCCCCGAAAGGGCTTACACTGACATACCAAAGTACATCAATGATTAGGTCAGTCGCTGGAGATCACCCCACGACTGTAGACCGTTTTGGATCACCACCGAGAACAATAAGCGTAATCCACGAGAGATTACCGAGGTGACCTACTGTCAGGGCTGTTTGATGTTGACCTTGGCAGGAATTTCCACTTAATCGTTGGGAATTACATACGTATATTCCCTCATAAGTGTTCTTGGCAGATTGCTAAAATCTGCGTAGGACTCATAAAGTTACCACTGGTGTCCTTAATGTTGACCAACCAGGGTAGAACTAGCACCTGTTCCTATGAGATCTTTTGATGCATCTCGTGGCTCTAGACTCAATAAGTGCATTATTTGGTCGTCGGAGACTGGAGCGGTGTCTCTTGTTTCAATATCAACATAGCTCGTAATGAGCGGTCGATTAGCTCGTAATAAGCGGTCGATAGATTATGCAGGGTTCCCCGTGAGAATGAAACAAGCTCTTTTGAGAGAACTTGAGTGGTTAGAAGGTTTAGTGCAGTGCGTGTCCATGACGTCTTGTCTTCAATACCGATGTTACCTTAGTAACAATCAGTAGCATATGAATTGAACCCGGTTTCTGCCCTAAGGTTGAATAATTGGAGGGCTATTTCTTTTCACCCTTTCTTATTTTGTTTCTTTTTAATTCTTCAACCCCTTAAGTGCTTACCGAGACTTCATTACTAGAACCTTGTTGGGTTTGTTCCAGTCCTAGCTCAATCTCAGTCGGCACTCTTCCCTTTCTCACTTTTCTCCTTTTTTCAATCAATCCTAAGGACTTCTATTCTATCTATTGGATTGTCCCCGGGAAGATCCCTCCGGTTCTGGTGGATCATGGGAGCTCATACCTAACCTTACCATCCTTATAACTCCATGCATTAAAGTAAAGTGGTCGGTCTTTTGGTATCTTTCCACAATCGCCATTTAACCAAATCATTGAAAATTCTCTCAAAGTGTTTATGATTAAGAAATAAATTTTGCTAGCACTTTGAGAGTTTTGTAATTTTCAAATGCTCCCCTTTAACATGTGCTCATAGGTTTTTTATGGAAATTTGCACATGTCGGGGTGAGTTGCACTTTTGAATTGATCCACTCTTAATAGGCAAATACCCTAGGGACACGTTTACGTTGTTTAGTTAAAGTGATCCATTATCAGCTTTTAGGTGATAACTTGCCCTAACAACTAACTTGAAGTTGTTAACATTCCTTAAAAAAGGAAGTTAGACCCGTCAAAGTATTCATCTAAGAAGATCTTCTCGAAACGGTACTTTCTACTTGGATAAATCCTTTCGAATTCAGACGTTTGTGTTTCGTCAATTCATGAGTCAATTCTGAGTCATGCTCACATGAGATGCCAAATCTTTTTATTCACCACAAACCATTTTGCTCCCCCTCAATGTGTGCATCGGTTCAATTTTAAAAATTAAAAAAATTTAGCACATACGGGAGAGCGTACATTTTAGTCCAAAAGCATCACATTTTATATCAGATTTCATATTTAAATCACATTCTCTCCCCCGATCAAAAAATTTCAAATCATTTGAGATTTTGTGATCCCAATTGACTTAAATGAGTTTAGAAAAAAATGGGAGAAAATGTGGTCAGATTTTAACATGTACTGATTTTTGAGACACTTATTCACTGCTGCTGGTGCACAAAGTTTAGAAAGGTGCATAAATTTTGAGCAAATACGCTCCCCCTCAATTAGTGACCCGTTTTCTATTTATAGAGCTGTAGTCATTAAGTTGAGCGGCAAGGTATTTGTGAAAATTTAAGTCCAATAGCCACCTTGTAAACCACAAAAACTCTCTTGAAGAATCATAAAAGAGAGAGATTTTGGGATGAAAGAAGACTTCTCTTTTTTTTCAAGAAATGATGCACTGAAACGTACAACATTTCGAAGAAACATGGATATAAAGTAATCCATGCCCGAGTGAACATCACCCGGTGGGAGGAACAACCGTCTTTTTGACGACTAGTTTTCCCATAGTTAAGGACGGGTTGTTATCTGAAGTAATAACAAGCAGAAAAGACATGTTTTAACTAGTTAATATAACTTCTGCTCGAGCTTCATTTAATATTCCGTGCCATTATTGAATGACATTACTAGAATCTTAAATGTTATCGATAAACATAAGATATGCCTAAGGTGAAACTATTTTTGGTATTTTTGTGTTTTTCAGATTTTTATGGTTTTTCTTGGTTTTATATTTTTGTATTTTCTTTTTGATTTTAAGAATATATACAAGGATATGTGAAGCGAATCAATTACTCGTCACTTTCTTCTTGAATACTTTTGAGTGACTCAAGAGTGATACTCTTCATTCCAAGACGCGAGAGAATGAATTGAAAACGTTCTCTGGGTAGTGCCTTGGTGAAGATGTCAGCCAGCTGAAACTCTGTCCTCACAATGTACAGTTCCACAATCCCCTTTTCCACTTGTTCCCTGATGAAATGATGTCGAATATCAATGTGCTTTGATCTGGAGTGCTGGACGTTGTTGCAGCAAAGAGCAATTGCACTTTTGTTGTTACAGTACATCGGAATTTTGTTGTAGACAAAACCATAGTCAGACAATTGCGATCTCATCCATAGGATTTGAGCGCAACAAGATGACATGGCAATGTATTCAGCCTCAGTGGAGGAGATCGACATACTCATTTGCCTCTTTGATGACCAGCTAACAAGCTTATCTCCTAGAAATTGAGCACCACCTGAAGTACTTCGACGTGTATCTTGACACCCCGCATGATCAGCATCAGAGTAGGTAGTGAGAGCCATAGCAGTGTCTTTAGGATACCAGAGACCCATGTGAATAGTCCCTTGAAGATACCTGAAGACTCTTTTGACTGCTTCTAAGTGCTTTTTGGTAGGTCTGGATTGATAACGAGCACACATGCA